>ML245924.1:116942-147407 GCA_005239495.1 Nicotiana undulata | reverse complement strand
TATATATATATATATATATATATATATATATATATATATATATGGTTGAAAAACTAAAGCGATCCATGCAAGGGCTTCAAGAGAAACTGCAAGCACAAAAAAAAAAGAGGTGGAAGAAGAACGCCATAAACGAGAGAGTGTAGAATCCAAACTTAAAGAAGTACAAGATCAACTTGAGGAGGAGCGGAAAAATCGAGAAGTCATGCAAGCTCATGTAGGACGTGAGCAAAAATATTAAAAGAAGGCATGGTGGGACTTGCATCCCTTATACAAAGTTCTAAGGTATTAATTTAAGCGCTAAAGTTTCTGTAGTTGCCTTATGAAGACCAAATAGTTATTTTTGATATTATAAAATAGTTTCTTACTTGGTCGTAGTTTTTTTATTATTATGAAAATAGTTTCTTCCTTGGTACTATCATGTTTAAGATCTTTATTTGTGCTATGTTTAACAGATTCGACTTCCTGCTGCACTTCTCAATATTATTACAAATTTAAGTGGTTCAGACGAGGAAAGTCCTTCAAGTCCTATGAATGACATCATGGGATGAGAGTTGGGACCATGATTAAACCGTTTGTGGACTATTTGCTTTCGTTGGAATTGCCGAAGAAAATTTTAGCAAGGATGCTCGAGAAATGGGCGTATCTACTTGGATATGATCTTGAACAGACAGTGAAAGTGAATGTAAATTGATTGCTTAGTTTTGGAATTAGGAGGGAAGCTTTGTCTTATGTTATTGCACAAAGATTTGAATTTCTATGGCACACAGATTTGACGGCCTATACTTAGAGGTAGAATTGATTTCTATGGCATTTCATTTTTAAATTTTGAATAGTGATACCTTTCAATTGTAAGCAATATACATGCTAGTATATGTTTAGGTTGTTGCACCTCTGTTTTTGCAAGTCATTTTAGTTGAAGGAGGTTAAGGGGTTTCTG
This sequence comes from Nicotiana undulata, assembly GCA_005239495.1. Lineage (NCBI taxonomy): Eukaryota > Viridiplantae > Streptophyta > Magnoliopsida > Solanales > Solanaceae > Nicotiana > Nicotiana undulata. The sequence goes on along the minus strand of ML245924.1, from coordinate 146,470 downwards.
AAATATTTTCTAGTCACTTTTTATTCAGTTTGTTTGGAGTGAATACTAGATTTGATATCTTGGAACTTATGTTATAGTGTTCTTTTAGCTGAATATTTCTACACCTACCATACTGGTTAATGTTAATAGGCCTTTGTGGTTATCAAAGTCTAATTTTAACTCTTTTTTTGTAGGCTGATGAAGCGTAAACCAACGCTGCTTGCTATCTGGTTCATGTATGCACAAGCTAGAAGATTTGTCTTTTGGGTTCTATTATATTAGAATTTAATGACCTTGAACATATGATTTTGTTATTCTTATGTAAGTAAGACTTTTAGAAGCAGTTAGCTTTAGTTGCAAATATCTAGAGAAACAATTTTATGTATTGACCTTTTGCATGTATATAAAATTTAGTAATTCATATACATTCGTTAAAAATCTAAAAGCATATAGGAATTATGTTTGTAGCAACAATTCATAAGTTGTTGCTAAAAATATTTGACGAAGCTATGTAACAACTAATGTTGTTGACAGAAAGTAACTTATTGCCATAATAATGCTTGTTGCTAAAATTCTTAAAAACTAATTAACTAGTATTCCCGCCATTTTTTTGCAACAACTTATATTGTTGGAAAACAGATTGATTTGTCGCAACAATTACTGTTGTTGCTGAATAATTTTATAAGCCACAATAATATGACTTTATAACAACAAAATAAAATTTATTGCGACAACAAGATTTGTTGCGTTAATTTAATTTTTGGCAATAACATCGGTTTTTGTTGCATAGATTTTTCGCATCGGAGTTTGCTGCAAAAACTTAATTTTTGTTGGGAAAAGTATTTTTCGCAACGACAACCAACATATAGCAACAAAAAATGTTGTTGCAAGTCCATACGTTCTTGTAGTGTGCGACTTGCCTTCGCACCTGTGATCATTGCACCTGCGGCTCCTCATTTGCAGGTGCGGCCACATCAGAAAAATCACACCAGCAGCCTTTCTGCTGCATTTTCCAACTTCTAACCTCCGATAGCCATCCGATATCAATCCCGAGCCCCTCGGAGCCTCAACCCAATATAGCAACACCTCATGTAACATCACCCGAACTTAGTCAAACCCTTGGAACACTCAAAACAACATCAAAACACCAAATTAACCCGAAATTCAAGCCTAAGGATTTCTAAACTTTCAAAATTCGCCAATGATGCCGAAACCAACCAAACCACGTCCGAATGACCTGAAAGTTTGCACACACATCACAAACGACACTACGAACCTATTCCAACTTTCGGAATTCCATTCCGATCCCGAAAGTTAATTTTCCACTGCCGATCGGAAATTGCCAAAAATTCAATTTTGCCAATTCAAGCCTAATTCTACCTCGGAGCTCCGAATAACATTCCAAACATACTCCTAAGTCCCAAATAACCTAACGAAGCTATCTGAACCATAAAAACCAAATTCCGGGATCATTTACTAATAAGTCAACTTCTGGTTGACTTTTTCAACTAATTAACCAACTTAAGAGACTAAGTGTCTCATTTCTTTCCACAATCACTCCAAACCCGAGCAACCAACCCAACACAACATAAAAGCTGAACCACACAAAATAAAGCAGAAATAGAAGAAACGGGGGTAAAACTCTCGGAACGATCGATCGGGTCGTTACATTATTCCATTGTAAAATCTCAAATCAATAAGAGTTCCCTCTCTCTACTTTTTCTGCAATATTATTTTTCTTCTTTTATTGTTTCATAACATGGCCAAATATTTCTTAATAATCATGATAAATAAAATGGACCGGAGAGAATATATAATCGCACTGCCTTGGAATTAAGCCTTTATTAATTTTCTACATGCAAGTTGACGAATTAAACGACTTAGTACTGAACCCGAAATCACAAGAAGACAGATCAATGAATCACTAGTTGACCTCGAACTTCATCGTATACACTAATTTTGTCTTGAACCCCCAAATAATGACTAATGCTGCCATTCTCGCCACGAAGAATAATTGGTTAATTAAGGTTTCAAATAAATTCATTAAGGATGCCTTTTTAAAAAAAGAAATTTGCTCTAGAATCTATAAACTATTCTTCTTTCTTCTGTTTTATAGTTTTGAAAAACAGACAACAGACGTGTTATCGTTTTTCATTTTATTCCCATTCACTACTTATTTAATCATTTGAAGTCACGTTCATTTGAACATTCTCTGCCAAAATAAGTATTGCAAATTATCCAAATTAACTCCCGTGCGTTTGTCAGGACCAGGAATTCTTATCGTCGGGGTCATGATGACGCCTAACATTTCACTTGTTAGGTAAACCAACATTAGAGAATTATTAAATCAATTCCTTTGCATTCTAGTAATTTACAACAATTAAGCTATAACGAGTTAAAAAGACTGTGCAATTATATAAAACAACCTCAATATATACTACTACCCAGAATTTGGAGTCACAATTCACGAACTTCTAAGATTTCACTACAAGGAAATGTCTGAAAGAAATACAACTGTTTTCGAAATGAAAGAAACAATAAATTATAATGGATAGAATGGGACGTCAGGGTCTGCAAACGCCGACAAATCTACCTTGGTTCTCTTATCAGATGAATCTTTCAGCCAACCTCATGATCAGCTCGGACCAGCACAAAAATCAGCACAGGAAGTACAGAGTGCAGTATTAGTACAACCGACCCCATGTACTGGTAACTGCCGAGCCTAACCTCGACGAAGTAGTGACGAGGCTACAGCTGGTCACTCACAATATGGTCTATATGTAGTATATATGATAAAAGTAGAAAAGGAAGACAGAATAGAATGAAGCAGGAATTTGCAAGAAATGACTAAAACTCTCGGAAATAAGTCAACAACGTTCAGAAATTAACAATCCTTAGGTGCAATAGAGAATACCATAAAGCTAACATAGCTCAAGGAAACATAAACATATAGGTTGTTGTGGCGCGTAACCTGATCCCACCGTACATCTCATATCCCTCCCGTATTTCCCCATAACAGTATAAACAACAATAAATATAAATAAAAGTGTTGCGGCGTGCAACCCGATCCCACCGTATCACAATAACACAATCATATTTCACCCTTATTCCACCAAAAAATCCACCCTTATCCCACTGTAAAATATCAATTCACCCTTATTCCACCTCAATATACCGCCCTTATTCCTTCTGTTGCTGCATGCAACCCGATCCCACCATATCAATATAAATTACTTAGTATGTACAAAAATTTCACAATTTAAACCAAATAGAGCCTTCACAATACTTAAAATCCAAACTGAAACAAATAGGAAACTTGTACACCATGAAAGTTCACATAAGTAATGCTACAAAGCGAGACCACATTCAGAATATACAACAGGAAGGTATCGATAAACCAGCTTAAGCAAATAACAGGAGATAATGAAACTAGGGAAGAACTATTATCATTAACAGGAGGAAACAATGTCTAGCAAGTAGCAATTAGGCAAGGGAACACAAGTACAGTATGCAACAATTAAGACAGGGAAATAAACAATATGAGAAAACGGAAAAATAGGGAAAATAGATAAATTGGCGACGCATAAGTACTCGTCACCTCACATATGCGCCGCACACATGAACTTCACATAGCTAATAGTCCGAGGGTTCCTAATTCCATCAAGTCAAGGTTAGACACAACACTTACCTCGCTCCAAAGGCCACTCAATGCTCAATCACAACTTTTCCTCTAGTGTTCGCCTCCAAACCACTCGTATCTATCCACAATTTACTCAACAATATCAATTATTTCTAAAGGAATCAATTACAATGCATAAATTTAGAATTTCCAAACTTTCCCCCCAAAAACTCAAAAATCGACCCCGGGCCCGCTTGGTCAAAACTCAAGTTTCATACCAAAACCCATTCACCCCCGAGACGATTATGTAATTTGTTTCAAAATCCAGCCTCAATTCGAGGTCTAAATTCCAATTATGCAAAAATCCCTAATTCTACCCAAACCCCCAATTTACACCATGAAAATCCTAGATTTTAGGTTGAAAACTCATGAAATATGATGGGTAATTGAAAAAAGTGGGTTAGAATCACTTACAAACAAATTGGGAAAGAAAATCCTATGAGAAAATTGCCTCTTGGTCTTCTAGTTTTAAGTTTTGAAAGGATGGCTAAAATTCCATTTTGGGTTCTATTTTGAATAACTAGGCGACAATGTTCATCGCGTTCGCGTGAACACTGTCGCGTTCACGAAGAGCTGCGTCTTAATGAATTACGTGACCGCGAGAGGCTGCACACATTCGCGAAGGTTTATCCCACCCTGACATTCGCGTTCGCGGAACAAGAAGCACTTTCCCCTAGTGTAACCTCAAGTTCCCTCAGTACAGCCCATATTCTGCTACGTGTTCGCGTAGATTTGACGCGTTTGCGAAAGGTAGTCCCCCTAATGCTCCGCGTTCGCGTCCTTTACCTCGTGTTCGCATAGGGTATTTTTCACCCAGTACCAATTTCCTTTTCGCGATCGCGGTTGGACATATGTGATTGCATAGAACCCTAAACCAGACACCAGCTGAAGCAAAACACTAGATTTTATAAGTTCAAAACACCCGCAGCCTATCAGAAACTCACCTGAGCCCTCTCCAAACCAAACTTGAACACAAGTCCTAAAACGTCATAGGAACTCGCTCGCGCGACCAAAACACCGAAATAATGCCTAGAACTACGAATCTGACGCCAAATCAAATGTAATTTTCAAGAAAGCTTTAAAACTTCTATTTTCACAATCGGACGTCTGAATCACGTCAAATCAACTCCGTTTCTCACCAAATTTGGCAGAAAAGTTATACATATTATAGTGGACCTGTACCGGGCTCTGAAACCAAAATACGGACCTGGTATCAATAAATCAAAACAACAATCAATTCATAAAAATCAAAAATCTTTCAAACTTCCAATTTTCAACAAAAATCAATAACTCAAGCTAGTGACCTCCAATTTCGATTCCATGCATACGTCTAAGTCAAATTATGATACGGACCCACCGAGACCGTCAAAACACGAATCCGGGTCCGTTTGCTCAAATATTGACCGAAGTCAACTTAAATAAATTTTAAAGGAAAAATTCTTATTTTTATCAGTTTTTAACATATAAGCCTTCTGGAAGAACATGCGTACTACGCACGCAAATCGAGGAAGGCTAAAATGAGGTTTTTGAGACCTCGAAACACAAAATTAGGCTAAAAAATAGAAGATGACCTATTGGGTCATCAAAACGTTAACCTAAATTTGTGTAAATTAAATTCAAAATGTATGGTTCCTCTATACTAAATAGTTTTATTTAAAATAAAATGAACTTTGATTTACTTTTTAAGTGTATACGGTCAAAACCGGGTTCGCCTCTTGTGTGACTAATCGAGACTGGAATATGATAGGTAAAGTTCGACCTCGAATTATATCGAACCGAGGTGCGAAGTTATATTGTAAATCTCGAGACCCCAAGACCGATCAAAATCGAGATCAGACGAGATCGAGGGAAATTTACGGAGCCGAATAATAGAAGGTTGTGATATCCGTGATCGATTGTAGATCACGGCCGAAATCTCGGCACGTATCAAGGATAGGCCAATTAATTAGCAAATCACGAGATGTTTTTACCTTATATAGAACTGTATCCAGAGTAGGACTCCCTTACTATATAAAAGGGGTCTGATCATTTGTAACACACTTCACGATACGCAGCACAAAGCAATAAACTATCATTTCTAGCTTTTATCATCTTGTTATTCTGTTCATACATCAATTGAGGCATTTTTCAGTTCAAGGGTAATCGAACTCGAGAACCAATGTTGTTCAATATGCGTGGTTTGCATTTATTCTTTTGTCGTCGATTCCAATATTAATCTACTCTCTTAATTTTTATCAAGTTATATCATGTTTCCTTAAAACCATGCATATATTCAATTGTTTTCCGATTTTTAGGGTAAACATTTTGGCGCCCACCGTGGGCCTAAGGATAATAGTGATTATTTGGACAAACTTTCATAACACACTCTATTTTGCACTTGTTCTCTGGAGTATCTTTGATTCCAGGATCAAATTGTACTCTCAGACAGCACCCCTACACGTGGACAATGCTTTTGGTCATCACGACAAAAATGATAACATAGCACCAGGGAACGATGTACCTCTAGTTGGCCTCGATGGAGTTTCGGATGTAGATCCAATCGAGTAAGCTCACATGTAGCCATTAACGCAAATTTGACCGTCGATCCCAAGAGAAGCGCTTGTAGGGATGTTCGATCAACCGCTAAAAGCACACATGGCGGCAAAGTGGGTAGGATCAGCCTGCGGGTGATCTTCGAAAGGTTGCAGGCTCAATAGGCAGCGATGGCCCAGCTCCAAAACCAGAATCACCCACCGAGCAGGTCGAATAGGTTTCGAGGAAATTGAACGAGAAACAATTAGGGGCCGATCCTACAATCATAAAGATGCTTGAAGAACTAACAAAACATTAATTCAGGGGAAAAGAAGATTGAGGCAAACGACAAGAAGGTGGAAACTTACAACTCCAGGATCGATCAGATCCCGGAGCACCTCCAATATTCAAGGGTCTAGATTCAAAAATTGTTCGTGCAAAAACCCTTCCTTCTGAGCGCGGCTCCCAAGACGATTCCCAAGAAGTTATGCATGCCCGAGATTCCTAAATACAATGGAACGATCGACCCAAACAAGCATGTCACCTCTTACACATGTGCTATCAAAGGGAATGATCTAGAGGATGACGAGATCGACTTTGTCCTGCTAAAGAAATTCGGGGAGACCCTGTCAAAAGGAGCTATGATATGGTACCACTGTTTACCACCAAATTCTATTGATTAATTTTCTAAGCTTGCAGATTTTTTTGTAAAGGCACACGCCGGGGTCATCAAGGTTGAAACTCGGAAGTAGGAACTTTTCATGATAAGGCAGAAGGACAACGAAATGCTTAGTGAAATCGTGTCTCGATTCCAAATGGAATGAATGGATCTACTACCAGTCGCCGATAATTGGGTTGTTCAAGCTTTCAATCGAGGACTCAATGTTCGATGCTTAGTGGCTTTGCAGTAGTTGAAGCAGAATTTGATAGAATACATGACTTTTACCTGGGCCGATGTGAACAATCTGCCCAAGTATCCTATCAGACCTGTTGATAGAGTAAAGAGGGACATCGACCGAGAATCGAGGTTGAACATGGATCAGTACCTGTCGTATTAATGGAAATCGTAAGAGCAGTGGATCTGGACGAAATCCTGTACGAAATGAAAGGAGGAGTGATCGAGGCCAGAGCTGTCGAGGGCTCATGAGCAAGAACGGCTTCTACAGGCCTACGGAACTAAAGAAGCACCACAATTATAAGAATACAACTTTAATGTTGACGCAGCCTCCATCGTATCGGCTATCAGACACATCAAAGATACCAAATGGCCTCGAACTTTACAAACCAATCCAGGCCAAAGAAATCCCAACCTGTCACGACCCCAAATCCTAACAGGCTGTGATGGCGCCTATCTTGGAACTAGGCTAGCCGACCATCACTTTACTACGCATTTATTCGATTATAACAGTTCACAATATAACAATAAACCGCAGTCATAATAAGAAAATAAATTACATGAGTCTAACGCCCCCAATAATAAACTAAAACCACTCTAAACCACCTCCAAGAACTAGAGTCAATAGTCATGAGCATCTAAGAATAAATAAATCTAACTCTGCTAAAACTATAATATAATGCCTCTGAATCAAATACTAAAGCTAAAATAGGGAAGGGAAATGGAGAAGCTGTGGACGCTGGACAGCTACCTCGAAATCCTGTGAAAAGCTGCTATCGAACCTGCGTCAGCTACTACTGCGAGCTAGTAGCTGGATATGTGCACAGAGGCACAGGGAGTCTTTATGAGTACGCCAACTCAGTAGTAATGAAAATAAATCACAGTCTGAGTAGTATAAACACACAGAACAGATACACAATTCCACAAAATCCAGTAAAACACCAAGTCACCATGAAGTATTCATCAAATAATAAGTTCGAAATCAGTTTTCAGAAATCCCTTGAAAACAAATACAATATCAGTATATCTCAATAAAATTCTCAGTAAAACCAGTGTGAAAACTAAGTAAATCATAGTTTGAAAACTCAGTAAAACCTTTCATAAAACTGCCCCTCGGCCATAATCATTTCTCGTAACAATATTTTTTAGTATCAGCCCATCAGGCAACCTCACAATCACTCTGCCCATCAGGCAACCTCACAATCACTTTGCCCATCAGGCAACCTCACAATCACTCTACCCATCAGGCATCCTCACAATCACTCTGCCCATCAGGCAACCTCACAATCACTCTTCCCATCAGGCATCCTCACATCACTCATCATAAGCCCCGCGGGCATCACTCAATCGGTACCGGCGCTCACTGGGGGTGTGTTACAGACTCCGGAGGGGCTCCTACAGCCCAAGCGCTATAATAAGCCACAGCATGGCATAAATCACACACAATATAGGCCCGCAACCTCACTCATATCATATCATCCTCACAATATAGGCCAGCAGCCTCACTCATATCATAGCATCCTCACAATATAGGCTAGCAGCCTCACTCAGTCATACAATCTCAATTTGCCCTTCAGGCCATAATTATATCGGGTTCTCGACCCAAAAACAGTATTTTATTTTCAAGAAATAGTATCAAAATACTCTGAGTGTCAAAACAGTTTCACAGAAAAGACTGAGTAAAAATCATAACATATCAGAGGATAATAGTAAAACATCCCCCTAGGGGTAAACAAATCGGCACTAGGCCCCAAACATGGCTTACAACCCAAAACATATCAAGTATATATAGTACTATTGGAAATAAGCTAAAAGCCGTTTCGCAACTGAATAGTTGCCTCAGTAAGAAAAATATCCCCAAAGTTTCAACCTTTGCATTTCAAAACCCGTGAAAGGGTGCATAGTCTGGGGTTTCATACCCTCAGGACAGGATTTAAAGACATTACTTACCTCAAAACTAGCCAAAACTTATTCCACGATGCGCTTGCCTCTCGAATCAACCTCCGAAGGCACCAAATCTACAAAGTTTAGATTTTTATCATCAATATGTGCTTAAGGAACAATTTCCAATCGAAAGATATCAATTTTAACTCAAAAATACGAAACCGGGCAAAACCCGACCCCCGAGCGCGTCCCAAAACTTAGATTTTTTTACAGAAAAGTGTTCCTCATCTTCTCACGATTCCGTACATATAATGAACACCGAAGTCGGAGTTTTTTGACCCCTCAAATCGACCCCAAGAGGTCTCATAATCTCATGCCCCAAAGTCCTATTTTTCTACTGTTTTTCATGAATTAAAGGCTGGGATTAAGTTCTATAATCACCCATAAACGAGTTTTAATAATCAAATTACATACCTCTAAGCTACCCACTGATTTTCTCCTTCAAAATTCGTCCAAAAAGCTCTTTGTCCGTACACAAATGGTGAAATAAGGGTTTAAGTCGCAGAGGGTTTATTTTATATTTTATGAACAGTGGTTCCGCACCTGCGGCCACTTAAGCGCACCTGTGGACCCGCACATGCGACTTCCCTTAAGCGGGCTAACTTCTGCACCTGCGGCCTCTTCTCCGCACCTGCGACTTCGCAGGTGCGACAAATTCCTTGCACCTGCGGACCACTCCCCACTCAGCCAAATCTCGCACTTGCGGAGCCCAGTCCGATCCTGCGGAACCGCACCTGCGATAAAACATCCGCAGGTACGGAAATCCCTGTGATTTCACACCAGCAGCTTTTTGCTGCAATTTCCAACTTCCGAAATTCCCATTAACCATCTGAAATCAATCCCGAGCCCCTAGGNAAAACACCAAAATTACATCGGATTCAAGCCTAAGAACTTTGAAATTTCTAAAATTCACCAATGATGCCGAAACTATCCAAATCAACTCCGTTTGACCTGAAATTTTGCAGACAAGTCCAAAATCACATTAAGAACATGTTCCAGCTATCGGAATTCCATTCCGACCCTGATAGCCTATTTTCCACTGCCGATCAGAATCGCCAAAAACTAACTTTCACCAATTCAAGCCTAATTCTACACCGGACATCACAAAATTATTCCGGACACACTCCTAAGTCCCAAATCACCTAACGAAGCTATCCGAGCTATAAAATTCGCATTCCGAGGTCGTTTACCAATAAGTCAACTCTCAGTTGACTTTTTCCATTTTAAGGCTATTTTTAAAGGCTAATTGACTGAACTCTCACTACAACCATTCGATTTCAAGCCTATCAACTCTAATACATCAAATACAGTATAACCGATCTATATCAAGTCAATAATAACAATTATAATGCAGGTTTTTACGTAACGACAGACCAGGTCATTACACAACCAACTGTGAAAATATCATGGCACCCATGGCCACAGAACGGAATATTGTCGATAGTTGAGAGAAGAAGTAGTCCGGTTATTCAACGACGGGCACCTTCGAGAGAATCTGAGTGACTGAGCCAAGTGTCACTTCACGAATAGGAATTCCAACAAAAAAACAAGCAAGAAGAACCTCAACACATCATTCATATGATCATTGGAGGTGTCGATGTTCCCCATGGTCCGATGCTAAAACGCACCAAAGTATCAATCAAGAGGGAGAAACGGACTCGAGACTATATACCGGAAGGAACCTTATCTTTCAGCGACGAGGATGCAGAAGGAAGCATACAACCCCAGAATGATGCATTAGTAAATCTGTACTCATGAATAAAACTCGAGTTAAGCATTTGTTAATTGATCCAAGTAGTTCGACCAACATCATTCGATCAAGGGTCGTAGAACAACTCGGTGTACGGGACCAAATCGTGCCTGCGGCCCGAGTGCTAAATGGATTCAGCATGGCTTGTGAAACTACAAGGGAGAAATAACGTTACCACTGAACGCATCTGGAACCATCCAGGAGACCAAGTTTTATGTGATCGAATGGGATATGAGTTGTAACGCCCTGTTCAGGAGACCGTGGATCCGCAACATGAGGGTCGTCCCCTCGACCCTTCACCAGGTGTTATAATTCCCAATACCATAGGGGATTAAAATGATATACGGGGAGCATCCCGCGGCGAAGGAAATGTTTTCTGTCGATGAAGTGATTCCAATATCAACACTCTCATCAACAAAGTAGTCAGATTCGAAAGCGAAACAGGAAGCCAAATAGCAATCACCGATGACAGCCTCGACCCAACTAGATAAGCAGGGGACTGACGAAGACAATGATTATGGGGTTCCTCGATCCTTCATAGTCCCTGATGATTTCGACGCTACCAAATCAACTGCCGAAGAGCTGGAGAAGGTCATACTGATTGAACATCTACCCGATTGAAAGGTATACCTGGGCACGGTGTTAACTCCCGAGCTTAGAAAGAAACTCATTCAATTTCTTATAGATAACATGGATTGTTTTGCTTGATAACATCTCGACATGACAGGAATCCAACCTGAGATCACCACTCATAAACTAAGCTTGGACCCGAAATTCCATCGGGTGAAGCAGAAAAAAAGAGCCCAGTCCGAGATCAAGAATGCCTTAATCAAAGATGAGGTAACTAAACTTCTTAAAATAGGGCCCATCCGGGAAGTCAAATACCTAGAATGGATAACAAACGTAGTAGTGGTCCCTAAAAAAAGGGAACAAACTAAGAATCTGTGTGGATTACAATGATTTAAACAAAGCATGCCCAAGGACTCTTTTCCTCTGCCTAACATCGATCCCATGATCGATGCCATGGCCGGCCACGAGGTCCTCAGTTTTCTCGATGCCTATTCCGTGTACAAAAAAATATAAATGAACCCGGATGATCAGGAGAAGACCTCATTCATCACTAAGTATGGCACATACTGCTATAACATAATGCCATTTGGATTAAAAATGTTGGTGCCATTTACCAACGCCTAGCAAATCGGATGTTCAAAGAAAAAATAGGGAAATTTATGGAAGTTTACATTGACGATATGTTAGTTAAGTCCTGCGAGGAGAGGACCATTTAAAGCATTTGCATGAAACCTTCAGTATGTTGAGGAAGTACAACATGAAGTTAAATCCGAAAAAATGCGCGTTTGGTGTCGGGTTAGGTAAATTTCTCGGATTCGTGGTATCCAACTGAGGAATCAAGATCAACCCTGACAATATCAAAGCTGTCAAGGATATCACGGTAGTGGACAATGTGAAGGTCGTTCAAAGGCTAACCGGGCGCATAGGCGCCTTGGGGCGATTCATCTCGAGGTCCTCCGATAAGAGTCATCAATTTTTCTCGTTGCTGAAGAAGAAAAATAACTTCACATGGACTTTGGAACACCAAAGGGCCTTGGAAAAACTTAAGAGATACTTGTCGAGCCCGCCACTGATTCACACACCGAGGGCAGACAAACAATTGTACTTGTATTTGGCAGTATCGAAGATAGCGGTAACTGGGGTTCTATTTCAGGATGAACAAGGTACGCAATTTCCGATTTATTATGTTAGTCGGACATTAGGTGAGGCCGAAACTAGAAATTCCCAAGAGAAATATTGGCACTCGCTTTGTTAAGCGGCTCTAGGAAACTGACACCGTACTTTCAATGCCACCCTATATGTGTTGTGACAACTTACCCATTGCAAATTATAATGCATAAACCCTAACTCTTCGAACGATTGGCCAAATGGGACATGGAAATCAGTGGGTACGATATTGAATATCGAACCCGGACAACCATTAAGTCTCAAATTATGGCAAATTTCGTGGTTGACTTCACACCGGCCCTAATACCTGTTGATACCCAATTGTTTCCTCATATTTTTAAAATATACATATATACTTTCAATATAGTGCATATGTACCATCACTTGATTTATAAACATATTTCATAATTTCCGATAATTTTTAAAAGGTTTTAAATCTATTTATTCTTGCATTTTTATTATATAAATACTCATTAATTACCTCACAAATTATTTTACAATGATTTTATCATCTAATTTTACTATTTATACCCATATTAGGTTTTAAATACTTTTTAGCATATTTGTCATAATTATATTTGCATTTTTTTGGCTAAAATTGCACATTTGCATTAATAGCTTATATGTACTTATAATTACCTTATTTATGCCAAAATAATCATTTTATACTTTTTATAGTGTAAAATAACTATTTTTACTTGTTTTATGCACAAATAATATTTTTATTATTTATTTATCATTTTTTACAAATTATTTATTAATTTAATTTTGGTATCTAACTAACAGCCCATTTTAAAGCTTATTTTGGACCAACCCCTAGCCCAATTACCTAAAATACACCATCCCAACACTCCAGCACAAACCAAGTGACCCCTAACCCAATAAGCCAATCGGTAACCCGTTTAATTGACCCGCCTCAGACCCTCTTTAAAATTCTGGCCATTGATCTTAGAGATCAACGAACCACAACTTACCTAACCCTTTTAATTATACCCAAAAGTCCTTAACCCTAAACCATTCTCTACCATTCGCCACCCTGAAACTCTCCCAAACGCTCTCTTCTTCTCTTCAAAACCCTAGCGACGTAACCTCTAATCCCCTTCGATTCCAACCCAGAAATAGAATAAATCGATGATTCCTTTACCTTATTGACCATTTCCTGTTACTGATTATTCGTTTATGGTGTTACATAATTGCTTTCCTAACATGGAAAGCTGATTTTGAACTAAATCTTGTTTAGGTCTTTGCCTCCTTCCATCTGTGTCCGTTTTCGTTCCTTTTATGGTATGAATCTCTACGATTCTTCGCTATTCTCTACTCACCCTAAAACTAGGGTTAAGATATTTCTAAGATCTAATACTGGTTCTTGATTCTTTAATTATTTTTCCATTGATGTTTCCGTATATATGTCCCTGTGCAATTTTACTATGATTTTCTTTTAAATTTCTTACTAATTTGTACTTACCCTAAAATTAGGGTTTTTGATTCTTAAAAATCAAATCAAATCTAGTTCAAATCTTAACTATTTCAGTATATATGTCTCTGTGCATCTTTATTATATCTCTTTTGTGGATTTTTGCCGATTTTCTACTTACCCTAAATTTAGGGTTTTTGATTCTTTAATTATTTTTCGTTTAATGTTTCCATCTATCTGTCTCTGTGCATCTTTATTAATTTCTGACTGAATTTTTACTTACCCTAAAACTTAAGGGGTTTTGATTCTTCAAATCTGTTTGATTCTTTAGTTACTTTGTTAAAACTCTGTCTATATGCTTATATGCGTATCTTTACCTATTACTTCTGTTGGTTTGTATATTTTACCTAAACAAGGATTTCTAGTACCTTGATCAATTGTTGCCCTATTTGTGTGCTCTAATTCTGTGTTATTTAAACAACTCCCTCATTCCCCTTTAAACAGACTTAGAACTCGAATATTCTCACTACAAAAACTATACATTGTTATTCTATAGTTGTTCTGTGCTTTGATTCCTGGCCGATTGGAAGCCAAGGTCAGAAAACCTCTATTGCTTGCTTCTATTGGTGATCATTGCTACATTGTTAAATTCCTTTCTATTTCATCTGAACTGGTAAGTTGTTGAATCCTTTCTACTTTGTCACTTATTTAATATGTTACTATTTTTTTAGACCGATTACTTTCTGGATTTTAGACATGTTGAAGTCAGTAAGTTAATTAGTAAATCTGCCTAACATATGTAACTTAAGACTGACTTTTAGTATTAGGTATGTTTTGGTACCTTTCCCTAAAAACTAGTTCACCATGTAAACGTTAACAGATTCACTAGCTTGTTGTTAAATCTGTTATCATATTACTTACCTGATTCTGTGCTCACTATATTATAACCTCTTTATTAATTCTTACTGATAATTAATGTTTTCCTGACTCATTATTGATCAATGAACTTCCTTTCTATGACTTATCCTAACCTGAATTCCTTAGTGTCTTTTGTAAAGCATGTTCATCAGTTTATGACTTTGTTAACTTTCAAACTTGTTACTTTCAAGTCTTCTTAGTTTCAAAGTGTTTGTTTCTAGTCTATGTGTGATTCTATCCCTAAGTGTACTCTCTAATCATGTCATGCTATCTCTTAAATTCTAACTCTTTGCTGGTTTAAAGCCAAAGTAAATATAAGTAATGTCCCTTGACCTTCCTGGTGTGAGCACTGCTCAAGGTTCATATGAGACCCTCGTGAAATCTGACACGCCAGGATTTGGTCCATAGTTTTCTTTGAACTATTCTGATTATTCCTCTCTAGTGTGAGCACTTCCCGGGGTTCGTGAAGCCCTTGGGAACTCTGACACACTAGAGAATTGGGCTCGACATGCTTATCCTTGAAACATAGGTGAATCATTCACTGTTGGTCATTGTGAACATTGCATGTCTAGGTGTATTTGGGCCTGCAACAGGCTTCCTATAGTCTATATACTTTGTAATTCATTCATTAAATTTTGGTCTGTAATAATAATTTGTAAATACCACTGGGGCAGTAATAAATTGGGAAAATGGGCTTATTTTTTTATACTTCTATGAAATGGTTAGATAACATGCTTATAGGTGTTTACTATTATTGTTAGATAACCTGCCTATAGGTTTTACTTTACTCAAAGAAAGATTATGCTATTGTGTGTTGAAACCTTGCCTAGATGTTTATTATGTTTGTCGTTGCGTGTTATATAACCAGCCTATAGGGATTTACTTTGGCTCAAATAGGTTCTGTGAATATTCTGTCTAATTTGCTTTATATGATTAGACACTATGCCTATAGAAAATAAAATAACTGAGTTCGATTTACATTACGGCATATTCGAATCTGCCTCTTTAGCAATCATGCCCGTAGGTTTTAATTAATTTTCACACTCGCTCAGTTAATATGCATGTCTACATGAGCTAATAGCGGTTTCAATCACCAAAGGTAGAACTCATGCCTATAAGGGTAACTATCATCTGTGCTAAATACTAAAACTGGAACTTCATATAGTGTCTTGCTAAATGTCATTAGAGAGCATGCCTATAGGAACAACTAAGTAATTCTGGATATTTTTCGTTGTTATCACTGTCAACGGCTGAGTACGTCGCCTAGATAACATGTCTATAGGTTTAAACGCTTCTAATTGTAATCAATATACAATTACGTAGTCACCTAGAAATTAGTTTCATTAACTGCCAGTATGGTTTAAAATCAAAAATCACGTGGAAATCATGTTGATAGGACCTAACAACCTTAGCTATTAAAACTGTCAACACGACAATCTGTTTGTGTGCATTTGCTGCCTCATGTGTGGAGGCTAATTTGAGCCCTTATCTGCTTTTTTATGAAAAGTCCAACTTGGTTTTGTATGTCGCCTAGTTTTACCATTTTGAGAAACGTCTAGAACCAACCAAAATAGAGGTCCCAATTCCTCTAGGACCATAGGTAAGGGACAAGTAGTGCACGCATAGGATACGATTTAGAATTGATTAGAGCGCTTTAGGTAAATAAATCAAAGATAGTAATCGGGTAGCAGGAGATGATAGTTTGTGCCCACTGAATTATATGAGTATCACCCCGTCTTGGAGGAGTTACGAAGTATTATTTATGTTGCACGGGGTGATCCTTTAGGCTAAAAAACTTAGGACCCCCTTCCCTAACACCTTCCCATCGAGGTAACTTGAGCCCTTACCCGATCTTTGGTGACGCAACTAGTAAACCTGAGCCATTTGCAATAGGTGACCTAACGCACCTTAGTCCCTTAGGTGGCGACTCTCTTTTAATAACCAATTCCTTCCCTTTTAAAAGAGTTGTCAATGTTGAAACCCGATTTCACGAGAAAAATGGGCGCGACAGCATGGCGACTCTGCTAGATTTCTTTAGGATCTTACCATAACGAACTTGTTCTATGCTAATTAATGTCTCTCGATAAGCATGTCTTTATTTTTTTGCTAATTCTTAAACATCCCTCTCCCATTTACCCTCTTTATTGCTACATGCACATCCCCTTTCCTATTTTCCCTTTATATGAACTTACCTGCAATTCTTTGCTTAATCTGGTTACAATATGTATTCCCTCCGTTATTTCTCAATCATGCTCACTAGATTCAATCTTTAAAATTTTGTTATGTCTTTCTCAATCCCTACCCCTTTTTTATTGCTTTATTATAATTTTTTTCATTATACGAACTAACTCTTTCCTTTTTTTTCTTTCTTTCTTGTTTACGTTTATTAAATACTACATTTATCGCTTTATCTTGCAAAATATTTGACAACATGTTATTTTTCATTTTGCATGCTCTGCATCATATTCCACTCGTGCGCAATTAATACCATAGCGGCACTTGATGAGTGTCCGCGCTATTCCTACATTAGCCTTTTAAATTTGGAAAGGCTTATTTGCGGTAAAACTAGTCGATCAGCGGTGTAGTCGGCGGTTTCGTGCCTTTCCCTCTCAAGTTGTCAGCTTGAGGGTACCAGTCTAGACTTATATAGAAAAACCTTACTCTGATAATAACTGTACATGCATCATGATCAAACCTAGCATGGGTTAGTGTGTTGTCCACATAATAACCCTTTAAGTAAAGCCTTGTCCAAAGCCCATCGGGATTTCCATAATCCCAGCGGGCACGATCACAATATGTGCATTATCTGTAGAAAACGTGTCGATATGCTAATCATTAATGTTTAAGTATTCAAACCTGGAGGGGGAAAGGGGCTAACTTTGTTTATTTTGCAGAAGTGAGGCATGAAGTCCCTAGGTTCGGCATGGTCCGGAGTATACCACCTTTATTACTAGATTGGTGGCAAAATCTTTCGCCAAGCGATAAAAAGCATGTGAAGAGAGTTCTCAAAAATTTACCCTCCTTGGTGGACATCCAGCCAAACAACATACTGATCGAGGCTGCTACCATGTTCTGGGATTGAGAAAGGGATGTCTTTCGTTTTGGCAATGTTTAGATGACTCCCTTTCTAGAAGAAATAGGAGGTTTTGTTGGGCTACCTTGGGATAGTCCTAGTCTATTGGTACCAGAAAATCGCACTCCTAGGGTGTTTCTGAAAATGATGGGTCTTAAAAAGAATGACGATTTAGTCTTCCTGAAGAAGTACATACCTTTCGATTTCCTTTACGAATGATATGGGAACAGTACATCCTACCGTATTTTTCATGATGAATTCACCATCACTTCCCTTGGTTGGACTCATCAGTGGGTTTTTGTGTTCATCGTCTGTTTTCTGGGTATGGTAGTATTTCCAATCCAGTGAGACAGGATTCACACTCGGTTGGCTATGGTAACCAAGACTTTAATGGAAGGGATCAAGGGACATACTTACACTATTGTCCCAATGATCATAGCAGAGATATACCGAGCCCTGGACCATTGCAAGAAGGGGTTCAGACATTTTGAGGGTTGCAATTTGTTGTTGCAGATATGGTTGTTAGAGCATTTTCTAAGAGGAGAGTACCGCCAAGAATTACCACAAAGACCATGGAATGACCACATAGCGTTACATCATCCGAAAAGAATGACTTTCATCCCAGACAGGTTTGCACAATCGGAAAATGCTATAGATTGGGTACATTTTTTCAGCAATCTGACTGAGGACAAGGTTCATTGGATGTTCGAGTGGTTCCCAACTAGAAAATTCATCATCAAGTCCAGGGATGTTCCTCATTTGGTGATGGTCGGGTTGAGAGGCATATATCCTTATGTTCCCATCAGAGTCAAGAGACAGGATGAGAGAAAACAAGTCATAACGTGAGTCTCCAAGATGAGTCATTACAAAGCATATTTTCAAGATGATGCCATTCCATACAAGTGTGAGGCCCAACACATGTGGCATTTGAAGATTATTTTGGAAAAGGATACCATTGAGCCAGACCGTATCACACCGATCATGCGTACTTCTACCTATCATGGTTGGATGATGACATAGCAGGAATAGTCGAGCCAGGGGTCGATCGAGGAAACAGGGTCATAGATGAAGCTACCGAAGCACGGGTGAAATACAAGAAGTTGCGCAAAAGAATCGTTGAGTCCGAGGCCAGGCATTTGGAACAACACAAGCTACACATGGAATCAATTAATGAGTGGAGGGAAATTGCTACAAAGTCAACGGAAAGGTTAGAATATTTAGAGCATGGTCTGATGGAACTGGAAGGGAAGATGAGGAAAAGGATCGTAGACTGTCAGAATGTAGAGAGCAATGAAGGAGGACACCTAGCAAGGGCGTATCTACTGCTCGACATGCGCGACTTGGGGAATCTGATTGATGGGGCCAAGAAGGCCTAGCTTGGAGAGGGTCCTTTCGGGACCAAGTAGATTAGAATTATTGTTTACTTGCTTTTCTAGAGTCTTTTTAGAATTTAAATGTAATAAGGCAAATTTCATTAGTAACTCTTTTATTTATTGTCGTTTTAGAGGTCTGACTTATTTATTACATTAATGAAATGAGGCAATTATCGGCATTAAATTTCTCCAAATCTACGTGTCGCTAGGCCTACCTCTGGCACAACGAAGTCCCCAAATTAGGATGCGAATTTATAATTCCGCAATATATGTTTAAAAACTGCAAATATCCCTCTAAAATCCCCTACTGAATTGTTTACCTTTTTGCTTTTTCTTTGTTTTGATTATTCCCATCCCCTAAGGTTGGTTCGTGCATACTGGCATCATCAACATATCATACCAGATCCAGAGGCCTTTCACCTCTTCCTCCTCCAAGTGATCCTAAAAGTAAAGGAAAGGCTAAGATGGATGACATGAGTGGTATCAGGAAAGATAACGTTACACATGTGGAGAATGTTGAAACTTCAGACGGTCAGAGTACTCCGGCACAGAACAATTTGGTTGTACAACTGGAACAGAAAATACTGGAATTGCAAGGGGAACTTGAGAAGGTCCGCAACTTGGCAAACCTCTCCCTCACCTTAAACGTCTCGGATATTAACCAGCCAAACGCCCAGAACCCAACACCTCCTCAAAACACACCAAACCAACATCCACAAAATCTTCCCGCACCTCATTAATACGCAACACCTCCCCAAATTCCTAACCCTCTACCAGTACCAACTCCTCCTCAACACCAACAATTTTCGACTCAGTATCCGCTAACTACTACCTACAATGATCCTAAAAATACACCAAAACCTACTCCCTAATCGCATAATTCAATCAATGATCACCACCACACTCAAACCCTCGATATCCAACAAAATAACCCCATACATGTAGAAACCTTACCTCACCCCACTTAACAAACCTCATACACACCAGAATACACCGAGAAGGACTTGCTCATCAAGAATATGGAAGAGGAAATCAAGAAGCTCAAAAGCCGAGTCTAGGGTGTCGAAGGAGGTAAAGGCATTGAGGTTTTGAATTATGAAGATCTGTGTATTCAGCCAGACGTAGAATTGCCGGAGGGTTACAAACTTCCTAAGTTCGAGATGTTTGACGGAACAGGTGACCCAAAGGTGAATCTAAGAACATACTGTGACAATCTCGTAGGAGTTGGGAAATATGAGAGGATTCGCATGAAGTTGTTCATGAGAAGTCTCACTGGAGACGCCCTATCTTGGTACATCAGTCAAATCCCAAGAAGTGGGTTAGTTGGGTAAGCATGGCATCAGACTTCATGGATCGATTCAGGTTTAATATAGAGAATGCATCGCACTTTTACTACATACAGAACCTCAATAAAAAAACAACGGAGACTTTCTTCGAGTATTCTACACGGTGGAGGTCAGAAGCTGAAAAAGCAAGGACGACATTGGAAGAAGAGCAGATGAACAAATTCTTCGTCCAGGCCCAAGATCCACAATACTATGAAAGGTAAATGGTCATTGAGAATCACAAATTCTCCGATATCATCAAGCTAGGGGAAAGTATTGAAGAAGGGATCAAAAGCGGGATGGTAACCAATTTTGAGGCATTGAAGGCTACAAACAAAGCATTGCAGTCAGGGGGTATATCAAAGAAGAAAGAAGTAGGGTCTGTGATGGTAGCCCAAGATCTCCTCTCACATACCAAACACCTCCACACACATATCAACCTTCACCTACAAGATATCGACAACCCGCCATTGCCTACCACATTTATAACACCCAGCCAATATATTATCACTCACCGCCAGCCCGCCAAAACTATCAAAAACCCAGACCTAACTTTGACTGCAGGCCACCCAGATAATACACCCCTATTTATTAACCCATCGATCAATTATACGAAAGACTGAAAGCTGTTGGATATGTTACCCCTGTTTCCGTTGTTGCCATGGAAAACTCCTCTAATTGGGTCAATCCAAACAAAACATGTGCCTACCTCTCCGGCATAAAAGGACATACCATCGATGAATGTCGTACTTTGAAAGACAAAATCCAGACATTGATTGATACCAAGGTCATACAAGCAAAAGAGTCTGCACCTTATGTCCGCAACAATCCTCTTCCGGATCATAGGGGCGAAGGAGTAAACGTGACAGAGACTAATGAAGAATGGGACCCAGAAGGGTCAATTGGACTTATTCGAGAAGGGGATGATCCTAAGAAATCTGCAATCATCCTCACTCCAATTGTGATACAGATACATCCACCAGTCAAAGTTGAGGTAGGCGCATAAACTCTGTTCAAAATTGAAGTAACAACACCCCCAGTTGCACCTGCTCCATTTAAAGTAGAAGTAACCACACCCTTCACTGTGACGGTGGCATCCACACCGCCTGTTAAGTCCAAGGTCGTACCCGGGGATTATGTTGTAGAATCCAAGAGGAAAGGAAAAGAAAAATGGAAGAATCTGGTGCGGAACAAGGGATGACCAGGACTGGCCGAATTTACACACCTGAGAATTTGGGAGGAACGAGTAAATAAGCTTATGCCAAACAACCCATCATCGAAATGGTCCTTGATGATCTTTGGAGAAAGGTGCAAGTGAGGGAATATTATGTGGTAGACCATTTGAACAAAACTGCTGCTCAGATATCCATCCTATCATTACTGCAGAATTTTGAGGCACATAGGAATGCTTTGATGAAGGTATTGATCGAAGCTTACGTGCCTAACAATATCACCAGTGGGGAGATGGAAAACATAGTAGGGAAAGTACTGGAGAGCCACAAGATCACTTGTCATGAAGTCGAATTTCCACCAGAGGGATTAAGCCACAATAGGGCGCTGCACATCACGGTGCAATGCGAAGATAAAATTCATTGCTAGGGTTTTGATAAACGGATGGTCCAGTCTCAACATCTGTCCGCTGAAAACTCTGAAAAGGTTGGGTAAAGGTTTACATGAAATGCGATTAGGTACTATGAACATGAAGGCGTTCGATGGGTCTCAAAGGGCCACAATTGGGGAAACTGTTGGCCCAAGAAGCTGAATGGTTTTGAAGATTGACAAAGGAACTCAAAGGTGAACCAGATCCATCACTAAAGACATAGACACATGCAGTGTTAAAGGCACGTGAGGTGCACAGACAAGAGATAAATGAAATTTGTGATCTAAAGAGATATCTCCTGATCGAAAAGATTGCAAAATGATAAGGAGAAGGACTCTTTATTCATTAAGAACAGAATCAAGATAAGGAAGGATTTAGGGAGTTGAGATTAACTAGAACTCTTCCTCCAAGGAAGAGTAGCATCATAATTCTAGTAAATCTCTTGTTTACTAATCCTATATATTGTTCAGTGTTCTTATTGTACAGGTACGCACAAAAGCAGAAGCTAAGCAAGAATTGAGAGCAAAATTAGCAAGGTTGTTTTGCAAGCAGTTCGTGTGAGAATGAAGTGTGCGACTCTAAAGCTACTTGAACCAGCTAGAAGAACCAGTTCCATCTGTTGTCTTTTAGTCTAGTTAACTTGTACCTTTTCAGCTTTATCTAGAAGCAATTTGTAATAGGTACTGTGTGTTCAAGTTATAGCTAACTTGGAGTTTGTCGCAAATAGCTAGAGGCTAGTTTGCCACAAAGGGATTAGAGGTAATCCTTAGGTTTACAAAAGAGTATTTTGTAAATGTTGTTTGGCTCATTGATTTAGTGAAGAGTTTGGGAAAATCCTACTAGGAAGTAGGTCGTGGTTTTTTCACCTTTTGAGCCAGGTGTTTTCAACGTAAACATCTCTGTGTTCTTTAATTTTTGTACTTATTATTCCGCAAACTATACGAGTTGGAACACATAGAAGAACCTGGTCCTTCTATAACTAGTGCACGCGAAAATTGGACACCACACAAATCACCCCCTCTATTGTGTGGTATTGACGTTTAGAACATCAAAAACAAATCTATGCTTGTAGATGGGTCCGACCTGGTTCGATGTTGAATTTCAAGTGATAGACATATCCACCTCATACAATCTGTTGTTGGGAAGACCTTGGATATATGACGTCGGGGTCGTGGCATCTACTTTGCACCAGGCTGTAAAATTTGAATAGAATCATCAGAAAGTGACCATTCATGGAGACGGGAGTAATCGCATTTATACCAACCAAACCGTTCCGGTCGTGGAGAATAGAAGGAAGTTGGGTAGGGATACTTATCACCGCATCGAGCGCGTCAACGCAATAGAGAAATCCAAGTAGTAAAGTAACAAAATAGAAAGCATACTAGCATGGTCAGGGTATGAACCCAGTAAAGGGCTCGGGAAGAACCTCCAAGGCATTACCAAGCTGATACAGCCAAAGCATCATGGTACAACCTTTGGGCTTGGATATCAGTATACATGGCAGGAATATGACGATTGGTCGCCACCATGGAGTGGTCCTTATTACCCTCTTAAGAAGACAGCACCACATTTGAGCCAATCCTTTAATCAGGCTGACATGATGTGGGGGTCTGAAGAAGATGAAGTTCTAGATGGTCTAAGGAACCTGTTCTTGGGAGAAGAAGACATGGACTGCAATGTGATAGTTGAGGAGGAGGAGGAAGAAGGCCTCGTCATCCAGATGCTGGAGAAGGGAGCACTTCTAAGAAACTGGACCGCCACACCATCCAGGGCCAGACGAGTCCCGGGGTAGCATGGCTGCTAGTGTTATTCATTTAAAAAAAGTTCTTTTGAGCATTTTGTTTTTAAAAACATCTTTCTTTCCTTTCAGTATTTTGTTTTGGAAACATTGTTTGAAGTAATTAAAACATTGCTTTGTTTAATGTTCGGCATTTATCAATAATTTGATGTTTTATTATTATTATCTTTCATATCTTTTTCTCTACAGCATTACTATTTCATACCTTGATGAACCAACGACTGTGACATGTAATGAAACAACGCACCATAAGGATAGTGACTCGAAAGAGATAGAAGAAGAAGATGTGATACTTGAGGAAATCGTCAGAGAAGTTGAGAACTTTGAGAAAAAACCTAAGTCCAACCTGGACGAAACTGAGGTGGTCAACTTGGGAGATTCTTAAACCGTCAAAGACACTCTCATAAGCATTCACTTGTCACTATCAGAGAATAAAGAGTACACTCATTTCCTGAGAGAGTATGAGGACGTTTTCGCATGGTCATTTGACGATGTGACCGGGTTGAGCACATCCATAGTGGCTCACAAGCTACCTATCAATCCAATGTGTCTACCAGTAAAGCAGAAACTCAGAAAATTCAAACCAGACATGAGCTTGAAAATCAAGGAAGAAGTCACCAAGCAAATCAAAGTTAAGGTCCTCACGGTAGTTGAATATCCAACTTGGTTGGACAACATTGTGTCGGTTCCAAAGAAAGAGGGGAAAGTCAGGGTGTGTGTCGACTATCGGGATTTAAACAGAGCAAGTCTCAAAGATGACTTTCCACTACCAAATATACACATACTAATCGACAATTGCACTAAGCAAGAGCTCCAGTCCTTTCTCGATTGCTTTGCGGGTTATCATCGAATTTGGATGGATGAAGAAGACACAGAAAGTACAACCTTCAATACATCATGGGGAGTATATTGCGATAAAATGATGCCATTCGGTATGAAGAATGCTGGGGCCACCTACATAAGGGCCATAAAGACCATTTTCCATGACATGATACACAAAGAGATAGACGTATATGTGGACGACGCCATCATCAAATCCAATAAGTCCAGAGATCACATATCAGATTTGAGAAAGTTCTTTGACCGGCTGCGGAAGTACAATCTAAAGCTGCACCCCGCAAAATGTGCCTTTGGAGTTCCTGCCAGAAAAATTGTTAGGGTTCATTGTCAGCCGCCAAGGAATTGAGCAAGACCCATCAAAGGTCAAATCTATCCAGGAGTTACCACCACCAAAGAACAAGAAGGACGTGATGAGTTTCTTGGGACGTCTCAACTACATCAGCCGCTTCATAGTGCAATCAACTGTAATATGTGAACCAATTTTCAAAATGTTGAAGAAGGATGTCGCCGCCAGTTAGACTGAGAACTGTCATAAGGCTTTTTACAAAATCAAGGAATACATGTCCACACCACCAGTCCTAGTCCCTCCAGAACCTGGTAGACCCCCACTACTCTACCTTTCCGTATTAGATGGGGCTTTCAGTTGTGTCTTGGGACAACACGACAAGACGGGGAAAAAGGAATAGGCTATATATTATCTGAGAAAGAAGTTCACGCCTTACGAAGCATGGTACTCCCTACTGAAACATACTTGATGTGCTCTGACATGGATAGCCCAGAAATTGAGGCACTACTTGTTTGCTTATTCCACATATCTCATATCGAGGATGGATCCTCTGAAGTACATCATTCAGAAGCCTATGCCTACAAGAAAGCTGGCCAAATGGAAAATATTGTTGAGGAGTTTGATATCATCTATGTGGCTCAAAAGGCAGTCAAGGGACAAGCATTAGCAGATCATCTTACCGAAGATCCTGTAGGAGGAGAATATGAACCACTGAAGATGTATTTTCCTGACGAAAAATTGTCATTTGTAGGAGAAGATATCGTTGAGGCCTACTACAGTTGGAGAATGTTTTTCGACGGAGGTGGAAATTTCAAGGGAGTCGGTATCGAAGATGTTTTGATTTCAAAGTCGGTCAACACTACCCGGTGTCCGCAAAACTCAGGTTTCCATGCACCAACAATATGGCAGAGTATGAAGCCTGCATATTAGGGCTCAATTTTGCCGTCGACATGAATATTCAGGAATTGTTGGTGATTGGTGATTCAGACCTGCTGGTGCACCAGGTACAAGGAGAGTGGGATAGAAAGAATACCAAAATACTACCATATCTGCACCACGTACAAGAGATGACGAAGAGGTTTACGAAGATAGAGTTCTGACATGTCCCCAGAGTCCAGAACGAATTCGCAGATGCACTGGCCACTTTGTCCTTCATGACAACACCCGGACAAGAATTTCATCGATACAATTCCGGTGAGAATCCATAATCGGCCAGCTTACTGCGCTCACGTTGAAGAAGAAACACATGGGAATCCATGGTTCCACGACATTAGGGAATATTTGGCAAAAGGAGTATATCCAGAGCATGAAAACCATACTTAGAAATGCACGCATCGGAGGTTGTCCAACCATTTTTTCCAAAGCGGAGGAATTCTGTATAGAAGAACTCCTGATCTAGGGCTATTACAGTGCATTGACGCCAAAGAGGCCTCCAAATTGCCTGAAGAGATACATGTCGGAACCTGCGGCCCACATATGGATGGTTTCGTCCTAAACAAGAAGATACTCAGAACCGGATACTTTTGGATGACTATGGAAACAGACTGCATCCGGTATGTCTAGAAATTTCACCAGTGCCAGATACACGCGGATATGATACGGGTACCGCCAAACGAACTCAATGTAACAAGTGCACCTTATCCTTTTTCTACTTGGGGAATGGATGTCATCAGTCTAATCGAATCCACCGCTTCAAACGGGCACAAGTTCATTCTAGTGGCCATCGACTATTTCACAAAATAGGTTGAAGTTGCATCCTACAAAGTTGTAACCAAGAAAGTCGTCGCTGATTTCGTCAGGGATCATATCGTTTGTCGATTCGGGGTTACAGAATCCAACATCACTGATAATGTAGCCAATCTCAACAGTGATTTGATGAAAGCCATGTGGCAAACTTTCAAAATCAAGCACAAGAATTCCACAACATACATGCCTCAAATTAAGGAAGCCGCGGAAGCCGCCAACAAGAACATCAAGAAGATACTAAGGAAGATTGTAGAGAATCACAAAAAATTGCACGAGAAGTTACCATTTTCCTTATTGGGATACCGTACTATAGTCTACACATCAATCGGGACCACTCATTACCTATTGGTCTATGGTACTAAAGTCGTCATCCCCGCCGAGGTAGAAATTCCTTCTTTAAGAATCATATAAGAAGCCGAACTCAGTGTTGCAGAATGGATAAGGAGCCGATGTGAGCAATTAGCTCTCATTGACAGGAAAAGAATGAATGTAGCGTGTCATGGTCAGCTTTATCAGAACAAAATGTCCAAAGCTTTCAACAAAAAGGTCAAACCTAGACAGTTCACACCGGGGCAGCTGGTGCTAAAACAGATCTTTCCACATCATGATTAAACGAAAGGGAAATTCTCACCCAACTGGCAAGGCCCTTATATGGTTCACGAGGTACTAACCGGAGGAGCACTCATACTCGCAGATATGGACAGAGAAATTTGGCCAAAGCCTATCAATTTAGATGCAATCAAAAGATACTATGTGTAAACTGTTTGCATTTATTCATATGATATTATTGAACTACGCTTGACCTGATTCCCGTTTAAGAGGGGATACGTAGGAAGACCTGTGGGTTCGATCACAATTCAATAAAATTTCCATTTTTTCCACAATCAGAAACTGGGGCAGAATTTTGAGAAGGACCCTCAAAATTCCGAAGCAAGTTCAGCCAACAGCACTGTACACGGAATAGTTAGAAGCTCGTCTAGATAACTAGGGAAGAATTTTGAGGAGGGCCCTCAAAATTCTATTTCAAGAAGGTCGCAATGTCTCTAATAATGTAACAGTTACTGGTTCATATAATCGATTTTTAAATCGCATATTACTATGTTTTGAATAACTATGCATACATATTTTTGAAAATTTTATTTCTTAGACAAATGCTACCCATGGTGACTCTAACAGGACTCTAGTGCGGAGCGGAGAAAATCAAGCAGACAAAGGCACGAACCAACTTCCCTCGCAAAGCTCACGATTTTTTTTGGATGCAGGAACGAGGAATAACCACAAGTACACGCACACCTTAGAATCATTGTCTTCATAACGACAAAGCCGCCAAACACAAATATATCTCCAGCTAAAAAATAATCCGCCCTTACTTACTACTTGTCCATTTTCATAAGACTAAGCATTGTCTCATATCTTGCATGAGGCTAAGCCTTGCCGCCTTAATTGCGTAAGGCTAAGCATCGGCTTCCCCATTTTCCTGAGATTAAGCACTGTCTCCAGTCTTGCATGAGGCTAAGCCCTGCCTCCTTAATTGCATAAGGCTAAGCATGTCGTTCTCCTTTTGCACGAGACTAGCATTGTCTCCGGTCTAGCATGAGGCTAAGCACTGCCTCCTCAATTGCATAAGGCTAAGAATTTCCTTCCCCCTGCATGGGACTAAGAAGTGTCTCAAGTCTTGCATGAGGCTAAGTTGCATCCTCAATTGCATAAGGCTAAGCATTGCCTTCCATTTGCATGAGACTAAGCACTGTCTCAAATCTTGCATGAGGCTAAGCTCTGCCTCCTCAATTGCAAAGGGCTAAGCATTGCCTTCTGTTGAATCAAGTCACTGCATGGTTTTGAAGATTGACAAATGCCAAGCCAGTTGAACCAGGTCCATCAGGGAAAACATAGTCAAACAGACCCATTGGCACGAGAAGCGTCCATGCACAGGAGATAAACATTATTTGTGAACTAAGAGGTTATCTCCTAAGTGAAAAGGTTGCAAATTGATAAGAAGATGGAGTGCGATTTCAGGTAGGACAGAATCAAGATCAAGAAAGTTGAGATAAACACAAACTCTTCCACCAAGGAAGAGTTGCATTAGAACTGAACAACAACATCTCAACTACTGAGTCTATAAAATGTTGAAGCATTCCTGCTGAAGAATTCACGCACAAACACAGAAGTGAAACAAGAACTTAAAGCAAAATTATCAAAGCAATTTTGCAAGCAGAATCCTTGTGCGACATAAAAGCTACTTGAACCAGCTACAAGAACCAGTTCCATCTGTTGTCTTTTGAGTCTAGTTAGTAGTAGTAGGTGATTACATATTGTATCTTTCAGCTTTATCTAGAAGCAACTGTAATAGGTACACATTGTTCAAGTTAGAGTTAACTTGAAGTTGTCGCAATTAGCTAGAGGCTAGTTTGCCACAAAGGGATAAGAGTTAGTCCATAGGTTTACAAAAGAGTATATTTTGTAAATATTGTTTGGCTCATTGACATAGTGAAGAGTTTGGGAAAATACTACTGGGAAGTAGGTCATGGTCTTTTCACCTTTTGAGCCAGGTGTTTTCCACATAAAATTGTTGTGTCCTTTAAATTCTGCAATTACTTTTCCGCAAACTGTAGAAGTTGGAACACCAAGAAGAACCAGGTTCTTCTATAGAGACTGCACTC
>ML245924.1:20632-116765 GCA_005239495.1 Nicotiana undulata | reverse complement strand
CCCCACCAAAATGTTAAAAGAGACAGCCCAAAAAATGGGCCCCCCCCCAACCCCCCCCCCCCCCTTATTGTTTGGTATTCACGTATAAAACATCAATTGGTATCAGAGCAAGTTATCCTTGCAAAGGCTAACACCTTGGAAAAGATCAAAATGAGTGCATCACCTGAAAACTGGGAGGGTCAATCAACCGCAAATGCCACCACTCTTTAATGGCCAGTATTACTCCTGGTGGAAGAACTGGATGAAGGATCACTTTATTGGAGAAGACTATGAACTCTGGGACATAGTCACTGATGGTCCTCTAGCCACCATGAAGAAGACTGTTGAAGGAGTAGATGTACCAAAAACTAGAGTTGACTGCACTGTTGAGGATCTGAAGAAATGGGAGAAACATGCTAAGGCCAAAAAGTGGCTAGTTTGTGGACTAGGTCCAAACGAGTATAGTAGGATTCAAAGTTGCACCACTGCCAAAGAAATTTGGGATACCTTACAAGTAGCCCACGAAGGAACACCTCAAATTAAAAGATCAAGAGGTACTCTACTATACTCTCAGTATGAAAACTTCACTATGAAAGAAGGAGAGACAATCCAAGAGATGTACACAAGGTTCACAACTCTGACAAATGAACTTAAGTCTCTTGGTAGAGTCATTCTTGAAGAGGACATGGTAGAGAAGATTCTGACAAGGGTCTTACCAATTTCCTGGGAAAGTAAAATCACTGCTATCCAGGAATCCTAAAATATGACAACCCTCAGATTGGACGAGCTAATTGGAAATGTTAGTGCCTATGAACTTAGAAGGCAGACAATGAAAATGGATGCTCCAAAGAAGGAAAGGAGTCTAGCACTGAGAATCACTGAGGGAGCAGATCTGGAGGAGGACGAGATGGACATGATTACCAAAGAATTCAGAAACTTTCTCATAAGGAAGAAGGGCATCTCAAGAGGTGGAAACTGCAACAAAGCAAAAGCTCGAGAAAGGCCAACCAACGAGGGAGGCTACAAGTATGGAAAGACTGACCACCATATCAAGAACTATCCTCAGTGGGAAGTGGAATGGAAAAAGGAGAGATATGAAAGAAGGAACAGGAAGAAGGAACTGGTCCAACCCAAGAAAACCACAACAAAAGCTATGGTTGCTGCTTGGGGGGAAAGCTCAGATGAAGAATCAGAAGATGGTGAGAATGAGGAACAGGCGCTCATGGCAATTGGCGAATCTGATGAGGAATCATATGAAGAACCAGTGGTAAGTATATACCATCTCAAAAACAAAATAAAATTCCTATCTAAAGAAATACTCTCTGAGTTGCTACTTGATTCCATGGATGATTCCGAAGAAACAACCAAAGAGAAAGAACAACTCTCTAAAGAGTGTGAAATGCTAAAAGCAAAATGCATGAACCTGGAAATCAGAGTGAGTGAATCTGAAAAGAAAAACACTGTCTTGATGAACCAGGTTCATCCACTTGAAACTAAGATCCTAGAGCTAAAATCTGAAATTTCAAAATTAAAGCTAGGAACTAGTAAAAAGATTGTTGATCATTCTCATATCATGTTAGAAGAAAATGTGGGAAAACTAAAGGATAAGATGTATACTAAGGATGAACAGATAAGGACACTTAAAGAAGAACTTGGTAAAGTCAAACATGAATTAGATCGAACTTGTAAATGGAATAAATCCTCTGATGCCTTGACATGGCTTCAAGAAAATCATAGTAGCAACCGGAGAGGACTTGGCTTTGGGAGTCAATTGCCCAAGTGGGATCCCAAAAGCAAGTATCTCACTCTCCCTAAGAATACAATTTGCACCCACTGTGGTAAGACTGGTCATTACAAAATTGAGTGTACTGCAAAAGAGCAGGCCAGACGAAGAAATGAGAGCTTTGTTAAAAGAAAAAACTGGTTACCAAATTGGTCCAGAAAAAGCTTAATTCATCCTTTCTCTCATAGAAAAGGACCCAAACTAGTTTGGGTTCTTAAGACTAACCCCTGATTTCTTTTTGTAGGTTCAAGTGAGAGGAAGCAGCCAAATTTGGTACTTGGATAGTGGCTGCTCAAAACATATGACAGGGAACAAGGAACAGTTCCTTTCACTTGAAAACCTCAAAGGAGGAAATGTCTCCTTTGGAAATGGAAAGAAAGGTGAAATTATTGGGGTTGGTAAGGTAGGTAAGGATGACACACGTTCCATTGAACATGTGTACTTGATAGATGGCTTGAAATATAGCCTGATCAGTGTGTCACAATTGTGTGACAGAGGTAACCTGGTTGCTTTCACTTCCACAAAATATTTTGTGATTGACCTGCTTACTGACAAGATTGTTTTGCAGGGAAAAAGAATTAATAACATCTATGTAATAGACTTGTCCACACTATCAGAAAATGAACTCACTTGCTTAAGTGTGTTGGACAGTGATCCCCTCCTTTGGCACAAACGACTTGGTCACGCGAGTCTAAATCAGCTTAACAAATTAGTCTCTAAGGACTTAGTGGTAGGGCTTCCTAACATTAAGTTCAAGGAAGACAAAGTTTGTGAGGCATGTGCAAGGGGGTAAGTAGGTAAGATCCTCATTCAAAAGCAAGAAAATGGTAATTACCACCATGACGTTGGAACTGGTTCATATGGACCTATGTGGTCCTATGAGAACTCTGAGCAGAGGTGGTAAAAAATATGTAATGGCGCTAGTTTTNAATTTGAGAATGCACAATTTGCTGAATTCTGTGATGAACATGGTATAAATCACAACTTTTCTGCCCCTAGTCCCCACAACAAAATGGGGTTGTTGAAAGAAAGAACAGAACTCTTGAAGATATGGCTAGAACCATGCTTCTTTCTAGAAAACTACCCCACAGATTCTGGGCAGAAGCAATAAGCACTGCATGCTACATAATAAATAGATGCATGACCAGACCACTGGTAGAGAAAACTCCTTATGAATTACTTAAAGGGAGAAGGCCCAACATATCCCACCTTAGGGCTTTTGGATGCAAATACTTGGTGCACAATAATGGCAAAGATTCCCTAGGTAAATTCGATCCCATAAGTGGTGAGGGAGTGATATTCATCACATAGCAAAGCCTATAAAGTATATAACAAAAGAACTATGTGTGTAGAAGAGAGTGTGCATGTTGTCTTTGATGAAACTAACACTCTTTCTGAGAGACAGGAACCAGAAGATGAGGAGCTTGGACTGGTCAGAAGTAGTGAACAAATTGAAGCAAATATGGAAGATGGAACAGGTGATGGACCAGGTCCAACTACCCCAAGCAACATGATAGGGGGAACTCAACAGTAAATCACTGTGGACCTTGGCCCTGGTCCTGTTCCACAACAACAAGACACCATGGGATCATCTGGAGGTGAACAACTGGTGCTCAAACTACACATATATCAAAGCTCTCACCCTCTTGAGAACATTATAACATATTTGACATCCGGAATCAAAACAAGATCCTCTTAGAAAAATCTGTGAGCGTTTGATGCCTTTCTATCCTTGATTGAAACAAAGAACATTGGTGAAGCCTCACAAGACGCTGACTGGGTAAATTCCATGCAAGAAGAGCTGAATCAATTTGAAAGAAGTTAAGTATGGCACTTAGTACCCAAACCACTAGACAGATCATTGATTGGCACAAAGTGGGTCTTCAGGAACAAACTCGATAAGGATGGAACTGTTACAAGAAACAAGGTCGACTGGTTGTCCAAGGATATAGTCAAGAAGAGGGAATTGACTATGATGAGACCTTTGCTCCTGTGGAACGACTGGAGGCAATCAGACTTCTTATAGCATTTGCCGCACACATGGAATTCACTCTCCATCAGATAGATGTAAAGAGTGCTTTCCTCAATGGCTATCTAAAGGAAGAAGTATTTTTCAGACAACATCCAGGTTTTGAAAGCAAGGAGTCACCTGACCATGTATACAAACTTGACAAGGCTTTGTGCGGACTTAAACAAGCACCAAGAGCATGGTATGAGCGGCTATTAAAATTCCTGCTAGAACATGGATACAAACGAGGTAAAATTGACAGTACCTTGTTCTTAAAGGAAAAAGGTAAGGATCTTCTGGTTGTGCAAATATATGTGGATGATATTATATTTGGGGCAACCTCTGAAAAGTTGAGTAAGGAATTTGCTAAACGTATGGGGAGTGAGTTTGAGATGAGTATGATGGGTGAGATAAACTTATTTTTAGGCTTGCAAATCAAGCAAAACTCAAATGGAACAATGATCCATCAAAAAATATATGTGAAAGAATTGCTCAAAAGATTTAAAATGGAAGACTCAAAATAAATTGACACCCCCATAGCCACAGCTACAAAATTAGATGTGGATGAACCTGGTTCATCCATTGATCAAAAGCTATACAGAGGGATGATTGGGTCTTTATTATATCTCAATTCCAGCAGACCTGATATTGTGTTCAGTGTAGGACTGTGTGCTAGATTTCAGGCAAATCCAAAGGAGTCCCATCTAACTGCAGTGAAAAGTATTCTACGATATATGAAGGGCACTACTGATTTATGTCTTTGGTATCCTAAAGGTAGTAAATTCGACCTTGTAGGATATGATGATGTAGATTATGCAGGTTTCCTGGTTGTCAGGAAAAGTACCTCATGCATGGCTCACTCTTTGGGCTCTTGCCTTGTGTCTTGGGCCACCAAGAAACCAAATTCAGTAGCCTTGTCTACTGCTAAGGCTGAATATGTTGCTGCAGCCTCATGTTGTGCTCAGTTGCTATGGATCAAGCAACAACTCATGGATTTTGGTATAGAGGTTGGATGCATTCCTGTTTTATGTGAAAACACTAGTGCAATTAGCATGACGAAGAACCCGGTTCATCGTAAAAGAACCAAGCACATATATGTCAGACATCATTTCCTAAGTGATAACTATGAAAAAGAAATGATCTCAATCGAATTATGTGCTAGTGACAAACAAA
Source organism: Nicotiana undulata (assembly GCA_005239495.1). Taxonomy (NCBI): domain Eukaryota; kingdom Viridiplantae; phylum Streptophyta; class Magnoliopsida; order Solanales; family Solanaceae; genus Nicotiana; species Nicotiana undulata. The sequence continues at coordinate 111,822 of ML245924.1, read as the reverse complement.
TTGCAGATATTTTCACTAAGGCACTAAGTAGGGAGCATTTTGAGAGAAACAAGCTAGAATTAGGGATGATTAAGATCACCTAATTGAAAAACAAAAATGATTTTATTTTGGATAGAAACACTAAAAATAAGTAACTAACCAGACTAATCATTGCTCAGTATCATGACTTTACTTCCATACTCTCTTGCCATGTATTAATATGATTCCCTAGTTGCTAATGATTTTTTTCTATCTTTGTAAATTGAGGCAAATTAAAGACTATAACACGATGAACCTGGTTCATCGTTGCTGGTTCATCTGACTGACAAGGTACGTTCTCATCACCATACACCTATTGAAATAATTATAGTCACACATGAGCAGGAATCTATCTATATTTGGTTCATTTAAAATTTTCAGTACTTATCCCAAAATGAACCCGTTTCAAAGAGTCCCATCGAACCTTAATAAGCCTAGATTTAGGGAGTCATAACCGTCTAATCACTAACACTCCTGCATCGATTAGACTCCCACTTAACCAAGAATTATGCTTGTTGTACAATTAATAACCACATCTTTAAAAGACCATCATTACCTCCCCTCTTCAAATGCATAATCGTCGAACCAAGTTCATCATTCCTCTCATACCAAAGTGATAAACATTCTTCTCTCCCCAAATGTTCATAACAATGTCTTCTACACCACCCCCTGCTCCATCTTCATCAACCACCCCTGACTACGGGGTCGGTCTTGAAGACACTGGTTCTAACTCTCCCTCTGTATACAGCTCACACTCTCTCACTAGGTCTTCAAACCCTCAAAACCTAGTTCCTGAACTTATCCCTGAACCCACTCTTTCACCCCAATCAGTCCCAGTAGTTACACCTAGCCCCACTCCAGCCCCCAGAAAACGTAGAGTAAAAATGTTGGCCAGGAAAACAGTTGCATCTGGTTCTTTTGCCAGAAAATTTAATGATAAACTTCAAGCCAGCAAGGACCAAGACTCTGAATCTTCTAGTGAGTCCTTCAAATCTGCAAATGAGGATGAAGCACCAGGTTCATCTGACACTGAAAAGGGAAATCTTGAAGTTGGGTCTGCAACTGAAATGGCTGAAAACAGGTTTATCTTGATTTGGTCGATATTGGATGTAGAGGTACCGGATAAGCGAAACAAAATTGGGAAAAATATAAACATTGAGAGAGAGGGAGAAGGGAGTTCAGAAAGGGGATCTGGGAAGGAAGGTGCCACTCTGGCTATTTGTGGCCCCGCTCCTGTGATTGTTGAGGAAGGAGTCAAAGCTTAAGGGGGAAGCAATTCTGGGGAAGCAGCAGCAGGTCTGGAAAGTCTACAACAAGCAGTAGATGAACCTGGTTCATCTATTGAGGAAACGTTGGCTGAGTTGATGAAAAAGTTGGGAGAGTCCTACAATCCCAAAAAGAAGAGAACTCCAAAATCCAAGAAAGCTACTACCCCCGTTCATCCCAAGAAGAGGAAAGCTTCATCTTCTGCTGATGCTACTGAATCTAAAGAGTCGTGCTACTAGAAGCACTGTTAGGCAAAGAGAAGAAGAATTGGAAAAAGCTCTGAGAGTGAGAAAGAAGAAGAAGTCTTCCAAGGGAAAGGCAAAAGTAGGAGAGCCCGTTGAGGCAGTTCATGTTGATGACGATGAGATGGACCTGGTCTATCAAGAGGAGCAACCAGCACAAGTTGAGGTTGAAACACCAAAACCCAAGAAATCTAAGGCTTCTTCCAAGAAGTCAGCATCTGTGTCTGCCACACCCTCAACAGTTGCAAAGAGGACCAGGTCTGAGTCAAAGAAAGTAAATATTGTTGATGATGAGGAATGGAATGGAGAAGAAGTGGAAGTGTCTAGTGAGGAGACTAACAAACTCACAATGTTTGGAAAGCGTACTATCTTGAAGGGGAAGCTGTTTAGAGACCTTGAGGAATCAGGGATGATTTTCCTGATGGATACCTTGGATGTGCAAGGGTTGAAGGACATGGTTCTTCGACTTGAGGGAAGGCTGGCTAGGAATGAGTTGGTTGAATTTATGGCTAATGCAGTTGTCAAAGATGGTAGGGTACCCTCCAAGGTTCAAGGAGTTGAGATTTCGTTTGATGCAAAGGAGTTGGGGAAATATTGCATATCCCTTCTGAGGGTTATGATGATTACACAAGGCAAAGGTGGCCTAATCTGGATGGTTTGCCCTCAGCTCTTCAAATCACCAGGTTTTTCTGTGAGAATGAGCAAGAACTTGAGCCCAGGGCAGTGTTTAAGAGTGAGATGAGGCCTCAGCACAAACTGTTCTTTGAGTTTGTGATCAAATTTCTGCTGCCTAGGCAAGAGCGAAGGCACATTGCCAGCTACATGGATCTCACACTTATGGAATGCTTGTATAGGGGTAAATAGATCAATTAGCATACCTTCATCATCCAGCTCTTGGACAGGGTTGTGAATGGAGCCAAGGCACACGCTATACCTTATGGGTTTATCCTGACTGTTGTGCTTGCTCACTTCAAGGTTCCAGTGAAGAAGGTTGAAATGGCAACTACTAAGGACTATTTTGGGAAGAACAAACTACTGACCTGTGACTACATTGTGAATATTCCTGAGGATGAACCTGGTTCATCCAGGAAACTGCCTGTTAAAAGCAAGGTCAGGACGCTTGTGCAGGAAGGTGAGATAAAGGATGCGGAGATCTTTCGTTTCAAATATCCCCTTACAGAGTTTGAAGCTGAGTGTGATGCTCTCAAGTTGAATTAGCCAAATAAAAGGAGAAGAATGAGGGTGTTCTTCATCAAATGCTCTCCCTTCTTCAAGCCAAGACCACAACCTCTGCCCCTTCCCAGCCTTAGGAGTCCAGTGCCTCCAAAACCCCACTCTATGACCCAGTTTGGGATTGTCTTATCTTGTTCTATTTTATTTTCTGTTTTGCTCATGGTTGCGACTGTCCTTATTTCTTTTTTTGTGTATGGTGCTTGATCAGTTATCCAATCAATGAATTTTGCTTTTTGGTTATTGATTCTTTCTTAGTTTCTTATATCGCTTACATTTGTTGGTTTCTTTTGATGATTAATCCATGTTTTGCACCTGCAGCTGCCTCAATGACCATGAGTAATTGTTAATAATTTTGGTAAGTTTATCATTTTGCAGCTTTTCAATGATGCCAAAAGGGGAAAGATATGTGCTTTTCAAAATTTCAAAGATTTTTGTGATATTTATAACCTAATGGACCTGGTCTCTCTATGATGAATGCTTAAATCTATAAAAAGTGTCTATGTTGGATTGAAGTATGTACAGGGTTAAGCACAGAGTTTGTCATCATCAAAAAGGGGGAATTTGTTGAATCAAGTCACTGCATGGTTTTGAAGATTGACAAATGCCAACCCAGTTGAACCAGGTCCATCAGGGCAAACATAGTCAAACAAACCCATTAGCACGAGAAGCGTCCATGCACAGGAGATAAACATTATCTATGAACTAAGAGGTTATCTCCTAAGCGAAAAGGTTGCAAATGAATAAGAAGATTGAGTTCGATTTCAGGTAGGACAGAATAAAGATCAAGAAAGTTGAGATAAACACAAACTCTTCCACCAAGGAAGAGTTGCATTAGAACTGAACAACAACATCTCAACTTCTGATCCTATAAAATGTTGAAGCATTCCTGCTGAAGAATTCATGCACAAACACAGAAGTGAAACAAGAACTGAAAGCAAAATTATCAAAGCAATTTTGCAAGCAGAATCCTTGTGCGACATAAAAGCTACTTGAACCAGCTAGAAGAACCAGTTCCATCTGTTGTCTTTTGAGTCTAGTTGGTTGTAGTAGGTGATTACATATTGTATCTTTCGGCTTTATCTAGAAGCAATTGTAATAGGTACACATTGTTCAAGTTAGAGTTAACTTAAGTTGTCGTAATTAGCTAGAGACTAGTTTGCCACAAAGGGACTAGAGTTAGTCCTTAGGTTTACAAAAGAGTTTATTTTGTAAATGTTGTTTGGATCATTGACATAGTGAAGAGTTTGGGAAAATCCTACTAGGAAGTAGGTCGTGGTTTTTTAACCTTTTGAGCCAGGTGTTTTCCACGTAAAATTGTTGTATTCTTTAAATTCTGCAATTACTTTTCCGCAAACTGTAGAAGTTGGAGCACCAAGAAGAACCAGATTCTTCTATAGAGACTGCACTCAAAAATTGGACACCACACAAATCACCCCCCCTCTTGTGTGGTATTGACGTATAAAACATGCCTTCCCCCTGCATGAGACTGAGCACTATCTCAAATCTTGCATGAGGTTGAGCCCTGCCTCTTCATTTGCATACGACTAAGCTCTGCCTTTCCAGCACGAGAATAAGCATCGCCTCTCCTTGCATGACCACAAATGTTACTCTATTATAAACCTTGCATTATTCTCTTCTTTCGGGGCTAAGATCTACCCCCAACTCTACACAAGACTAAGCTATGTCTTGTTTTATCTCAAGCATCGTGTCTTTGCATCTCATGGGCTGATACATAGCCGATTATGCAAAGGCTTCATAGTCGGAAGGTATCATCCTCATAGCCGGAACACACCATGCCATGGCCTGAGGATCTCTTAATCTTGCACATCATTATTCAAAGGCATCATGGTTCGGAGGTACCATCTTCATAGCTCGAGAACACCATTTCATGGCCCGTGAATCCTTTATCGCACAATTCATGGCATAGGACATCATTGTATCATGATGTCATCCTCACCGTCCAAAGATAATCTCCATGGCCCGAAGGGAATTTTCATCATGTTTAAATTTATGCGATAATCTATATGCATGCATCGTATTTTGAGTTTGCAGGTAATTCAGGAAGTAACCGTTATCCTAACGGGAGCAATCTTCGCTCCAGTTTCCATTCGACGTTCATATCCTTCAATTAATTCAAAAGTAACCAATAACCACTCGTTACCCATCCTCACCTGAGGCTCGCTCAAATATTCGTAACCATTCTCAATCATGATATGTCCTATCCAGAATATTTTGTCCGCTCTTACAAACAACTCCATCGATTTATTCCAACGTCGGATCCAGAACTACACATAGCCTAATTCCTATAAAACCAGGGATATGTAGGCAGCCCAAAAACCTGAGTGGCCTATATTTTTCAAATCACTTCATTCGGTCAAAATCGGTCATCATTTCTTTATCCGACAACTCTTTCATCCTTCACGGGTAAAGAGGGGCAGTTGTTGATACCCAATATTTCCCTCATATTTTTCAAATATACATATATACTTTTAAAATAGTGCATATGCATCATCACTTGATTTGTAAACATATGCAAGCATTTTTCATAATTTTCTATATTCTTTTGGTTTAAATAAATTTATTCCTGCATTTTTATTATATAAATACTCATTAATTACCTCACAAATTATTTCACAATGATTTTATCATCTAATTTTACCATTTATACCCATATTAGGTTTTAAATATTATTTTTAGCATATTTGTCATAATTATATTTGCATTTTTTGGCTAAAATTGTACTTTTGCAATAATAGCTTATATGTACTTATAATTACTTTATTTATGAAAAATATCTTTTTATACTTTTTATAGTTTTAAATAACTATTTTTACTTGTTTTATGCACAAATGATATTTTTATTATTTATTAATCATTTTTTACAAATTGTTTATTAATTAAATTTGGGTATCTAAATAACAGCCCATTTTTAAGCTTATTTCGGACCAACCCCTAGCCCAATTACCTAAAATACACCACCCCAACACTCCAGCCCAAAACAAATGACCCCTAACCCAATAGCCAAATCGGTAACGCGTTTAATTGACCCACCCCAGCCCCTCTTTAAAATACTGGCCATTGATCTCAGAGATCAACGGCCCACAACTAACTTAACCCTTTTAATTATACCCAAACCTCCTTAACCCTAAACCATTCTCTACCATTCGTCGCCCTTAAACTCTCTCAAATGCTCTCTTCGTCTCTGCAAACCCTAGTGTCATAACCTCTAATCCCCTTCGATTCCCACCCAGAAATGGAATCAATCGACAATTCCCTTACCTTATTGACCATTTTCCATTACCGGTTATCCGTTTATGGTGTTACATAAAATCTTGCCTAACATGGAAAGTAGATTTTGAACCAAATCTGGTTCAGATCTTTGCCTCCTTCCATCTGTGTCCGTTTTCGTTCCTTTTATGGTATGAATCTCCAAGATTCTTCGCGATTCTCTACCCATCCTAAAACTAGGGTACGGATCTTTCTAAGATCTAATACTGGTTATCGATTCTTTACTTATTTTTTCTTTAATGTTTCTGTATATCTGTCCCTGTGCATTTTTACTATGATTTTTTTTATATTTTTTACTAATTATTACTTACCCTAAAACTAGGATTTTTGATTTTTCAAAATCGAATCAAATCTAGTTCAAACCTTAACTATTTTTGTCTATATGTCTCTGTGCATCTTTATTATAACTCTTTTTTGGATTTCTGTGGATTTTCTACTTACCCTAAATTTAGGGTTTTTGATTCTTTAATTATTTTTCCTTTAATGTTTCCGCCATCTGTATCTGTGTATCTTTATTAATTTATGATTGAATTTTTACTTGCCCTAAAATTTAGGGTTTTTTATTCTTCAAATCTGTTTGATTCTTTAGTTACTTTGTTAAAACCTCTGCCTATATGTTTATACGCGTCTCTTTACCTATTACTTCTGCCGGTTTGTATGTTTTACCAAAACTAGGGTCTCGAGTTTTCTTCCCTTAATTAACTATTAGATGCCTTCCTTTCTAGTACCTTGATTAATTGTTTCCCTATTTGTGTGCTCTAATTCAGTGCTATTTAACTCCCCCCCCCCCCTCCCCCGCCCAATCCCCCTTTAAATCAACTTAGAACTCGAATACTCTCACTAAAAAAACTATACATTGTTATTATGTAGTTGTTTTGTGCTTTGATTCCTGGCCGACTAGAAGCCAAGGCTAGAAATCCTCTATTGCTTGCTTCTATTAGTGATCATTGCTACATTGTTAAATTCCTTTCTATTTCATCTGAACTGGTAAGTTGTTTAATCCTTTCTACTTTGTCACTTGTTTAATATGTTACTGTTTTTTAGACTGGTTACTTTCTAGATTTTAGACATGTCCAAGTCAGTAAGTTAATTAGTAAATCTGCCTAACTTGTGCAACTTAAGACTGTTTTTTAGTACTAGGTATGTTTTGATACCTTTCCCTAAAAACTAGTTCACCATGTAAACCTTAGCAGATTCACTAGCTTGTCGTTAAATATGTTATCATATTACTTACCTAATTTTGTGCTCACTATGTTATAATCTCTTTATTAATTCTTACTGATAATTAATGTTTTCCTAACTCATTATTGATCAATGAACTTTCTTTCTATGAATTATCCTAATCTGAATTCCTTACTGTCTTTTGTGAAGCATGTTCATCAGTTTATGACGTTGTTAACTTTCAAACTTGTTACTTTCAAGTATGTTTAGTTTTAAAGTGTTTGTTTCTGTTCTATGTGTGATTCTATCCCTAAGTGTACTCTCTAATCATGTCCTGCTATCTCTTAAATTCTAACTCTTTGTTGGCTGAAAGCCAAAGTAAATCTAAGTATTGTCCCTTGGCCTTCCTAGTGTGAGCACTACTCAGGGTTCATATGAGACCCTCGTGAACTCTGACACACCAGGATTTGGTCCATCATTTTCTTTGAACTATTTTGATTATTCCTCTCTGGTGTGAGCACTGCCCGGGGTTTGTGAAGCCCTTGGGAACTCTCACACACTAGAGAATTGGGCTCGACATGTTTATCCTTGAAACAGAGGTGAATCATTCACTGTTGGTCACTATGAACATTGGCTTCTAGAGTTGTTGTGAATTGAAGGCATAGCCTGTCGGGGTGTATTTGGGCCTGCTGCAGGCTTCCTATAGTCTATATACTTTGTAATTCATTCACTCGATTCTGGTATGTAATAATTATTTGTAAATACCATTGGGGCAGTAATAAATTAGGAAAATGGGCTTATTTTTTATACCTATATGAAATGGGTAGATAACATGCCTATAGGTGTTTACTATTATTGTTAGATAACATGCCTATAGGTTTTACTTTACTCAAAGAAACATTCTGCTATTGTGTGTTGAAAACTTGCCTAGATGTTTATTATGTTTGCCATTGCGTGTTAGATAACCTGCCTATAGGGATTTACTTTGGCTCAAATAAGTTCTATGAATATCCTGTCTACTTTGCTTTATATGATTAGACACTATGCCTATAGAAAATAAAATAACTGAGTTCGATTTACATTATGGCGTATTCGAATCTTCCTCTTTAGAAATCATGCTCGTAGATTTTAATTAATTGTCACACTCACTCAGTTAATATGCATGTCTATAGGAGCTAATAGCAGTTTTAATCACCAAAGGTAGAACTCATGCCTAAAGGGGTAACTACCATCTGTGCTAAATACTAAAACTGGAACTTCATATAGTGTCTTGCTAAATGTCACTAGAGAGCATGCCTATAGGAACAACTTAGTAATTCTGGATATTTTTCGTTGTTATCACTGTCAACAGCAGAATAAGTGGCCTAGATAACATGTCTATAGGATTAAATGCTTCTTATTGTAGTCAGTAGACAATTACGCAGTCACCTAGAAATTACATTCATCAACTGCCAGTATGATTTAAAATCAAGAATCACGTAGAAATCATGTCTATAGGACATAACAACCTTAACTGTTAAAACTATCAACACGCCAATGTGTTTGCGTGCATTTGATGCCTAATGTGTGGAGGCTAATTTGAGCCTTTATCTGTTTTTTATGAAAAGTCCAACTTGTTTTTGTATGTCTCCTAGTTTTACCATTTTGAGCAACCTAAGTTGAGTCTAGAACCATCCAAAATAGATGTCCCAATGCATCTAGGACCATAAGTAAGGGACGCGTAGTGCACGCATAGGGTACGATTTAGAATTGATTAGAGCGCTTTAGGTAAATAACTCAAAGATAGTAATCGGCTAGCAGGAGATGATAGTTTGTGCCCACTGAATAATATGAGGAACACCCCCGTCTTGTAGGAGTTACGAAGTATTATTTATGTTGCACGGGGTGATCCTTTAGGCTAAAAAACTTAGGACCCTCCATCCCTATTAAATAATTCCCTCGCTTTTCTATTAGACTAATTCACATGATTTAAGTTTGGCGGGGACCCACCGTTGTGGACTTCGAGGAGTGCCTAACACCTTTTCCTCGAGGTAACTTGAGCCCTTACCCGATCTTTGGTGACGCAACTAGTAAACCTGAGTCATTTGCAATAGGTGCCCTAATACACCTTAATCCGTTAGGTGGCGACTCTCTTTTAATAACCAATTCCTTCCCTTTTAAAATATTTGTCAATGCCGAAACCCGATTTTGCGAGGAAAAGGAGGCGCGACAATACCCGACGTAGAAAGAGAATTGTTGGTAAACTCAGGGACGCCCTCGGGAATCTGGAAACTCTTTACGGACGGCGCATCAAACTCAAAGGGTTCTACACTTGGCATCATACTAAAGCCACCCACAGGCAAGGTGACAATCCATTAGAACTGTGAAATTGACTAACAACGAGGCCGAATATGATGCCATGATTGCAAGTCTTGAACTAGCCAAAAGCTTAAGGGCGGAGGTGATCGAAGCTAAGTGTGACACCCTCCTTGTGGTGAATCAGGTTAACAGAACGTTTGAAGTCAGAGAAGAACTAATGCAAAGGTACCTAGATAAGTTACAAGTAACATTACATCGGTTTAAAGAATGGACTTTGCAGCACGTACCTCGAGATCAAAATAGTAAGGTCGATGCCCTCACAAGCTTAGGGTCATCAGTCGAGGACGACAAGCTCAACTCAGGGGCCGTTGTGCAACTCATGCGGTCATAGTTGAAGAAGGTCACACCGAAATAAACTCCACAAACTTAACCTGGGATTGGAGAAATAAATACATAGATTATTTTAAGACCGAGAAACTTCCCTCATATCCAAAAGAATCGAGGGCCCTACGCATAAAGGCAACCTGATTCACCTTGTCTGAAGACGGAACCTTGTTCAGAAGAATGTTCGATGGCCCACTAGCAATATTTTTGGGACCAGGAGATACCGAGTATGTTATGAGAGAAGTTCACGAAGGCACTTGTGGAACTCATTCAGGCGCCAAATCATGGGTTCAATAGGTAATTAATACACATGGAAAAATCCGAAGGAGTTTGTTCGAAAATGTGACAAATGCCAAAGATATGCTCCAATGATTCAGCAACCCGGGGAACTACGACATTCAGTCTTGTCACCATGGCCATTCATGAAGTGGGGAATGGAATTGTTGGCCCTCTTCTATGGGCACCAGGTAAGGCTCAACTTATCTTATTTATGACTGACTATTTTTCTAAGTGGGTTGAATCACAGGCATACGAGAATGTTAGGGAGAAGGAAGTCGTCGACTTCATTTGGGACCATATCATATGTCGGTTCGGGATGCCATCCGCAATTCTATGTGACAACGGAAAGCATTTTATCGGCAACAAGCTGACCACGTTTCTCGAAGATCATAAAATCAAAGAATCTTATCGACACCTTATCACCCTAGCGGGAACGGGCAAGACAAATCGACCAACAAAACCATAATCCAAAACCTTAAGAAGATGCCAAAAGGGAAATGGAAGGAGATCCTACCCAAAGTCCTTTGGTCATATCACACGATTGCAAAGTCTAGTACCAGGGATACTCCGTTCTCATTTGTTTATGACGCCGAAGCCCTAATACTAGTTGAAGTTAGGGATCCACGTATTAGATACCAATATGAAACAAAGGAGTCAAATTAAGAGGCCATGAATATGAGCTTGGAGTTATTGGATGAAAGGCGTGAAGCCGCCCTTGTTTGATTGGCTGCCCAAAACCAACGGATAGAGAGGTACTACAATCGAAGGACCAACCTTTGATATTTTAATGTCGGGGACTTAGTACTAAGGAAAGTTACCCTAAATACCCAGAATCCAAATGAAGGAAAGTTGGGTCAAAACTGGGAAGAACCGTATTAGATTCTCGAGGTCACCGTGAAAGGATCCTATATGCTCGGAATGCATGAACGGATAACAACTAATGAGAAATTGGAATATATCTCATCTAAAATGATCTTACTCCTAAGGTACAACCTCCCTGGCCAGGAGCAAAGTAGTCGCGCCCCATTCCGGTTCGCAGATCCCGGCCAATGCCTTCTGAACAACCTCCCTAGCTCGAGGCAAAACGGTCTGCACCCGAGCCACTAGCTCGGAATTATTTTCTTCTTCTTCTTCTTCTACTTAGGACTCATCCCTCAGTCGGCGAATCGAATTCGATGGGAAGACGCTGGTACTTTCCTTAGCTTTACGCGCCAGCCTCTTCTTTGGTTTTTTCTTCTCCTAGTCCAGAGAGCTCGGGGCCCTTTTCCTTTTCTTCTCATCACCTTGCTTCGGAGCAGGGGACTCGAGAGGCACATCCTCATTTTCGGATGGAGGCCTCATAACAACATCCTTGGGGAGACCAACAAAAGAATACAGAGCCGATAAGAATTCGGTAGCAAAAGGAGAAAATCAAAACCTTATCGGACAAGAAAAGAAAACTTACCATGATTACGAGCCTCCCACTGATCCTTCGATAATTCCATCCAAGCATGCTCGGAATATGGTCTCTGTGAAACAAGGTCCTCGACCCATTCCTTGAGTTGAGGAACTATATCCGGCATCGGGACCAAAGCTGCAACACAAAAAACACCGATAAGAAAGGAGATAAGGGGAGAAACAATAGATTAAATCTTCAAGTCAAAGTAGTACTTACGTTTCATGTTCCATTTCTCGGGAAATGGAATGTCCTCGATAGGGATCAAGTCTGGACTCTTTACTCAAACAAATCGGCCCATCCAACATCGGTCCGAGCCTCATCTATGCTCGGGAACGGGGACCTACTAGCCTAGCGAGCAAGCTTGATTAACCCCCCTCGATAGAGTCGGGGACTGTAGAGGCGCATAATATGATCGAGGGTGAAGAGACACCCCTCAATTTTATTTACGAAGAATCGAAGAAGTATCACTATTCTCTAGAAGGAGGGGTGAATCTGACCAAGGGTCACGTCGTACCTCTTGCAAAAGGAAATGATGATCATGTCTAAGGGACCCAACATGAAGGGGCAAGTGTAAGCACTTAAAAAACCCTCCACGTGGGTAGTGATTGACTCCTCAGGCAAAGGCACCACCACATGCTTATTGGCCCAGTTGCAATCTTCTTTGAACTTGGTAAGAAGATCATCGATGATCGTACATATATACCTTGAGATCGGCTCGCATCGACCCCGTACCGAGGAAGTTTTTTTGATCTTAAAATCAGCAACGACCGGGCACCATGCAGGAAGGAACTCTTCAGGGTATGGTTCCGCCACAGACCCATCGCCGGTGGGTCGCGATGAAGAGGCGACCTCCTTTTGCGGGACAGTATTAGATGTTTTCGCCATTGTAGAACGTAAAGAAAAGGAAATTAGGAAGGTATGCTTAAGCGGTTTGGTATAAGTTCAAGAAATTTGGGTGCAAAAGTTGGAGAGCAAAGGGATTTTTGAAGAACAAGAATATGAGGAGCTTTGAACGTAAAGTTTGAATGAATGAAAGTTAGGATATTTATAGCTTGCTGCTGACGGTTCAGAACCAGTAGTGGCCGACCAGACACTGATAGGCATTTAATGCATTGGTAACTGGACCGAAGGGACGTTTCAGAATCATTTATCGCTTACGTCATAGTCAGGTGTCTCAGTGACCGTTTGTTTCTTACGTTATGGTCCATCGAGACGGGATTCAGAAGTTCATATCGTTTCTTGTCATCTTCTCTCCGAGAAATGAGGGGACTATCTGTATACGGTCAAAACTAGGTTCGCCTCTTGTGTGACTAATCGAGACTGGAATATGATATGTTAAAGTTCGACCTCGAATTATATGGAACCGAGGTGCGATGTTATATCGTTAAGATCAAGACCCCGGGACCGAACAAAAGCGAGATCAGACGAGATCGAGGAAAATTTGCGGAGCCGAATAACATAAGGCCAAAATTTCAGCGATCGGTTGTAGATCACGACGGAAATCTCGGCACGTATCAAGGATAGGCCGATTAATTAGCAAATCATGAGATTGTTTTACCTTGTATAGAATTGTACCAAGAGTAGAGCCCCTACTATATAAAGGGGTCTGACCATTTGTAACACGCATCACGATACGCGTCACAAAGCAATATACTGTCATTTTTAGCTTTTGTCATATTGTTATTCAGTTCATACATCAGTTGAGGCATTTTTCGGTTCAAGGGTAATCGAACTCGGGGACCAAGGCTGGTCAATTTGCGTGGTTTGTATCTATTCTTTTATCGTCGATTCCAATATTAATTTGCTCTCTTAATTTGAATCAAGTACTATCACATATCCTTAAAACCGCGTATAATTCAATTGTTATCCGATTTTTCGGATAAACACATGCATCTTTTGCCATTTTCATATGAAAAGTTCTTTAGTGTATATTTTAAGAACATAAATTTTAATTAAAATAATGTAATAAATAAATTCGACTGAGGTCAAAAAGTCAATTAAATTATTTCTCATTAAGCGAAAGTACATGCCAAATAAATTGCGGGGGATTAATAAGTAAAATAAGGAGAATCCTATCCTAGAAACACTCAAATTAAACTTGAATAGTTGTAATCAATTACGTTTTGACGTATGGAAATCCGTAGCAACACTCTAAACTTGTGCCTCTTTTTGTTGGGATTTTGAATAACTCCGTTCTAGGCCTCCGTTGCCTTCACGTTTGATCGTTTGATGGTACGGCTCCTTTCTCCATTAATTCCGCATGTTTTAAACTATATTTGAATGACTCCTTTCAAAATTCATTAGGCCATACCTTACAGATTCTTTGGTGAAATCGGATTTTGTTAAATACATAATAGACTATACAACTGGAATTATATGAAACGCTACAAGTAGTCAAGTCCGGAGATATTTCATTCTCATAGCTAGGAACAATCTGAATGGAAATATATTCACTTTTTTCGACGAGAATAATTTAACCTGTATATACTTAAGTGTTTCTTTTTATTATCGTTAGATTTCTATTATATAGAAATGAGAAGTTGGTAGACCAAGGGTATATTTGTTATTTTAAAAAAAAAATTACTTTGTTTGCAATTCTTAATTGCTAGCTATCATTCATACACATGTGACCCACATTTATATAACTACAACACTTCTTTAAATGTTACTCCATGTTGATTAGACTACTTTTACGGAGAATACTGCATGCAAATAATCATTTGAAACGTTTCTTTTTCTCATTTGGTAAAATTATTAATTTGGTTTTGTTAACTAGAAATTTTCACAGAGAAAGTAAACTTAATTTTTTAAATAATAGTGCAACAAAAGAAGATATTGGTAAATCATTACAAGATTTTTGTATTTATCCACATTATTTTAAAGTATTATGAAAATTAACATATGAAAAATCTATAGAAAAATAAAAACATTACTCTTAGCTCCTTAATTAAGAAAAAAAATTAAAATCCCTATAAAAATTTATATGGACTTCTATCACATGTTTTATATTTTATCACCAGTTAACATCATTTTAAACGAGTTATAATAAAATATAATTTGAACTACTATGAATTACTAGAATTTATATCATGTTAATATTTGTTTAATGCCTTTGGTTCTCTTTGTTTGAAGTAGTAAATTGCCTCTTTAGTGGTGCGGGTCCCCTTGAAAGTTCTCTTTATTTACTGTACTAAAAATTTATCTTGATTTTGTTGTATACAAGACATGAAGTAAAATTAATAGTAAGTTTTTTTTCATCTTTTATCGTATTTTAAAGAATGATGTTGTTCATGTTAACTTTCATCAAGTAACTGATTGTTCCCACTGTTGAAACTCCTGTGAAACCAATTTGGATATATTCAAGAATAGTTTACAGATATATTGGTAAGCTTCTTATTCTAGAAAATTTGTTAATATAGATGACACTTGCAGCTTTAATGTATTCTCTTGTAAAATATTCAAATAGGAAAATAATACCATTCAAATTAAATTTTCAATTTGATGTTATGTTTGATGTGGATGTTAAAAATGGGTATTGTAGCACGTTGTCTTTTTATGTTAATTGGAGCAATTTAAACAGATTATAATTTATGATTTAATTTTTAAGTAAATTATTAACATAAACGAATTATAAAAATTGTGTTCTCCAATATCATTCTCTATTAGTGATTAAATGAATATAATAAGAATTAATTTATTTATCAAAAAATTAATTAAGCCTCGACAAACAATAATTTTAAGACTGAAATATTAGGCCCGTATACGGACCTTTGCTCATCTAGTGTCACATATAAGCATTCAACTCAACGGCCACAGATTGTATTAGTATTGTGTAATAAAAAATTTCGATTTAGAATTAAATCTTGTATACTTTTATTATTATCCTAGTTATTGATCCATACTTGCTAAGTTGCTATAAGCAACTACTACATTAACATATGGCGGAGTTTTAATTAACTTGAGCATAAAAGTAGTAAATTATATTGTCTACATGTATACCCAATAAGTGTTTAGTATTAGCTAGCTGTATGTTAATGAGTGTGAACCATCTCATACAAAAGAGCACAATTAAGTGCATTCTTTCTATTTTCGCAGTTATGAATACATACATACTAGTACTATCAAACAACTGCATGTAATATAGTGGCATATAAAGTAATTTGAGTGTAAAACCACTAAACTGTCCACATGTATGAAAATTAAACCCAATAAGTGTTAGCTAGCTGTTAATGAGTGTTGAACCATATTTTATAGAGAAGAGTAAAACATTTTCTTACTTGGATTCCTATTCTTTTCTTCATATTTCATGCTGTCTTTAACTTTTAAAGTAGACTAATATAGAAGCAGATCCGCCAGTACTTATCTCACTTTACCTAAACGAGAATCTATGAGGCCGCATGAGTCAACACCGCCCCCAAACACCTTCAAAATCCCCCTAACGGCATTGCCAATATTTCTATAAAGTACACCAAAAAAGAAAAAATTCTATAAAGTCTCATTTCATTAATACTCATTATGTGGAGCTAATTGCAGCCAAATTTAGAACTAAGATAATGTAATAACTCCATCCCCTATTCCTCTGTCATTTAAACTGTGTATATGCTACCGTACAAAGACTTTTATGCAATCACTATAATTTAACATGCAAGAACATACTGGTTTTATATCAATGCAAGAACGTAATTTGATTTTATAATAAATTTTTTTTATATCAGTGCACAGAATACTATTATATTTTCCTTCATCTTGCTTTCTCATTATTACATTACCGTATTGGATCCCCAAACCAAATGGCCATTTCCTCACACTTGGCATATTGACAATATAGTTTTAGTTTTATGCGCCTATGGTTTTAGTTTTTTTTTTAAAACTATCAGGTTACCTAAAAAGTAATTGCAGGTAATTACATTTAAAAAGAATTAATTAATTTTTATACTCTACAAATGATAAGTAACATGTTATAATATGTTAGAAGTGACTTAATGATATAAAATATCTTTCAATTTAAATTTTAACCATATAGTACTAATATTCTAGCAGGGGTGTATCTACCTTATGAGTTCGGGGTGCCACGGTCCCGCTCGCTTCGATAAAATATTTACTATGTATGTAATATATGTATCCGATATATTGAATTGATGGCACCCAAACCAAACAAAAGATAGTGTGGGTGCCACTGGTCCTGCTACCTCCTTGGGGGATGTCCCTGTCCTTGTGGATTCAAGATCAAATCCCAATAGCTGTTCCTATTTTTTCTTCCTTTTATTTGCTAAGTTTCTCTTTTCTTCTTTATTTTTCAATCTTTTTTATACCAATCTTTATTTTGTTTTTACGTTCTATTATTATCTCTTACTTTTTGAATAATTTTTTCCAAGATAGTTAGTAGATGATGTCTCTTTTTTTTTTTATGACACAATATTGATTTAAATATTGAAGTATAATTGGATCTGTCTTTTTTATTTGCTCTAGAAAAAATAATTTGATTATAATCGATTTGAGTTGATTATTATAGAACGTTGAAGGTTTTAATTTAAATATATTACCATATAACTCGACAATTAACATGTAAAACATAATCCAAGAACGATAAAGGTAAATTAATCTAGTCAAACAAAGAATATGTAGTATTAAGCTATTTTTTATGCAAAAAAATTTCATTGGAGACGCTCTTTCATGATTTTTTTTTGTAACTTTTATATATATTCAACATAAAAATGAACCCAAATCCAACTTAGTTGCTTTGTAAATGAAAGACCAATTTGAGTTAACCATAACTGAACCGACCCATCCCTGCAATTCGTTCTTGTAGCTAGTTGTAGATAATACTTAGAGGCATAGGCATAAATTTTTATAAATAGTGTCAATATTTGGAATAGTGAACAACTAAATAAATAATTATAGTGACAAAATCAATTTTTGTATTTATATCCAATATTTTTTATTATATATATATTCACCCCTCATATACTATATGCATAAAATAATGGCACCCGCAACCTCTAATTCCTGGATCCGCCTCTATTAATTCTAGGAACTATGCGTATAGTAAAACTAACACCTTCTCACATCACATGTCCAACTAGTAAATTACTTACACTAGTAATATTCTATTAACCATGCACATAGTGAACTACTCCAATCACCTCCCCAAGTGCCCAACTTGATCACTCACCTAGTTTTCATCCAACCCTTGTCAAATCTCTCAACTTTCTTCTATAAACACCTCACCAACCAAAACGTACCCTTCAAACAGAGTAGAGGAGAGGCATAGCATTTGCACAAAACTCTCCTCTTTCATGGCGGGTCCTAACCCAACCCCTTATTATACTCCAACCTCCAAACACACAGCAGCTACCTACCATTCTCCTTTTCTGTTGAAAAGACCCAATCTTTACTCTTTAGTTGCCATCACTTTTCTCTGTTCTGCTTTTTACTTCACTGGTTTATGGCAAAACAGAGGCAGTAGCAGTGTCACCACCACTTCCAATATTACCATCCCCTGTTTCCCTTCTAAAAGTACCTCCTCCACCAATTCCCCTACTTCTTCAAAATCCACCCGAAAACTAGACTTCACCACCCACCACTCCACCGATGACGGCGGAGCTATTACACCTGACGATTCGATCAAAATTTATCCCTCTTGTGACATAAAGTACAGTGAGTACACCCCATGTCAAGACCCTGAAAGATCATTGAAATTCAACAGAAACAGATTGATATACAGAGAAAGGCATTGCCCTGAAAAGAAGGAACTTTTAAAATGCCGTATTCCTGCACCATATGGTTACAAGAATCCATTTAAATGGCCAATTAGTAGGGATCTTGCATGGTATGCTAATGTACCACACAAAGAATTGACAGTGGAAAAAGCTGTTCAAAACTGGATTCGATATGAAGGGGACAGGTTTAGATTTCCTGGTGGTGGGACTATGTTCCCTAATGGTGCGGATGCGTATATTGATGATATTGGCAAGTTGATTAATCTTAATGATGGTTCCATTAGAACCGCTATTGATACTGGCTGTGGGGTAATTTTCTTTCTCTCTCTCTCTTCGTTTCGTCAGTTTTTACTCTTCTTAATTAATCATCTAATTACAGAATTTATTTTTTCTGGTATATTTCGATTTTCTTGTTTCCGTATTTTCGGAGTGGGCACTAAATGCTTGAGCAAAATATTTCACTTCTCCTTGTTACATGGAATCTCCTTTCTCTCCCTGTTTCTTGATACTTCCTTTTATGGTATTTCACTTCTTGATCTTTTCTATAATTAAAATAGTTAACCATCCATTTATTCCGTAGCCAAAACAAATATCAACTTTTAGAAAAAAGTTAGTCAAAATTGAGATGTGAATCAATTAAGATAAGTGATACCTCCATTGCATTTTATGTGAAGTAGGAGTACTATTTTTTAGGATTAGTTTATTTCAAAAAGAACAAGACACTTCTATATTTCGAAAGAATGTTATAATAACATAAATGTTAAAGTATGTTTAATGTCACTAGTGACAGCTCCTATAAGACAACGTCTTGAACGTGTCCCCTTTTTATTTATTTATATTTTATGTCGAATCAATAAATTCGAATGAAAGTATTTATAAATCAGCAAAAACACAGTCGTTATTCATCTTGATTTTTCTTTCCATGTGCCATAATTAGATTTTACTGATAAGTGGCTGGGACAAATTAGATTAAGCTGTGATTATGAATGAAATCTATTGCAATGTGGAGGAGTGATCTAGGGGACTGCAGGTGTCTGAAGGAATAATTAAGGAAGATTAAATTGGATCAGAAATAGGCTAGTATGTGAGGTACTCATAAATAGGACAAAAGCTTTATTATGTCCAGGAGGAATCAAAACAGCTTTTTCCCCCCCCCCCCCTCTGAACTGAACTCCTTCATTCTACACCTGGCAACTTCATGCACGACGTCTCGTTTTCCGCTGTGAATCTTTCTGCTAACAACAGATCTTTTGTTACTACTCTATTACGTAAAGAATCTTTCCTTTTTCCTAAATAAGAAAAAACTTTATTATCATAGAAAGTTAATTTATTGAATTAAGCAGTCATAAGGATGTTGAACAAGATAAAGTAATATATATGTTCTCATTTGGGTCTTCAATGGACAAATACAAAGTAGTAATCTATAACTCGTATTCGCAAGGCATTAAATTGAAACCTAAACACAGTCAAGTCTCTTAAAATTTCAATTAATTAAAGAATTCCTTGGGGTTAGATCTCCAAGTTCTCATTCTGCCTCATCTGATAATAGGAGTACCTCTCCACGTTTGATGGCTATTTTACTTGAACATTTTCATTAAAAGCCTAAGCCTGTCTAATTTATAGTAAGTTTTTTTCTCAAGAAGCTGCTAAAATATATGCAGGTAGCGAGTTGGGGAGCTTACCTATTGTCACGAAATATCATAGCCATATCATTTGCACCCAGGGATTCACATGAAGCACAGGTTCAATTTGCACTTGAGAGAGGAGTACCTGCTCTGATCGGAGTTATTGCCTCCAAGAGGCTTCCCTATCCATCTAGAGCTTTTGACATGGCACATTGCTCTCGTTGTCTCATTCCGTGGGGCGAGTACGATGGTACAT
Organism: Nicotiana undulata; assembly: GCA_005239495.1. Lineage (NCBI taxonomy): Eukaryota > Viridiplantae > Streptophyta > Magnoliopsida > Solanales > Solanaceae > Nicotiana > Nicotiana undulata. Next base: position 91,615 of record ML245924.1, on the reverse strand, counting down.
ATTTGATTGAAGTCGATAGAGTCCTGAGACCTGGTGGATTTTGGATACTCTCTGGCCCTCCGATCCGCTGGAGAAAATACTGGAAAGGCTGGGCAAGAACAAGGGAAGACCTAAATGCTGAACAAAATAAAATTGAGCAGGTAGCTAAACGACTCTGCTGGAAAAAGTTTGTTGAAAAGGATGATATTGCAATATGGCAGAAGCCATACAATCATCACAAGTGTACAGAATTCCGAAGGAGAGTAAAAAATCCACCAATGTGCCCTGCTCAAGACCCTGATAAAGCCTGGTTTGTTTGCCTTCTGACTTATTATTGTCACAGTTGTATTATCCTATGAGCTTAGCATTGACAAATTCGTGTCCATCTCATGTTTTCAGGTATACAAAAATTGAAACTTGTTTAACTCCATTACCAGAAGTTTCAAGTGAAGAAGAGGTGGCTGGTGGTCAAGTGGAAAAGTGGCCTAAAAGATTACACGCGATACCACCGAGGATAAGCAGGGGAACGGTAAACGGGGTCACGGAGGAAGGTTTCCAGAAGGATTCTCAGCTATGGAAAAGAAGAGTTTCGTATTACAAGTCAGTGAATAACCAGCTCGGCCAACCAGGGCGATACAGGAATATTTTAGATATGAATGCATTCCTAGGTGGCTTTGCTGCTAACTTGGTTGATGATCCTGTTTGGGTGATGAATATAGTTCCTGTTGAAGCTAAGGTCAATACACTTGGTGTCATTTATGAAAGAGGATTAATTGGAACATACCAAAGCTGGTAATTACTATGCCTCCTTTGCTTTCTTCCCCCCACCCCGCCCTCTTCCCATAGCTGTAAATAGTGGTGGATCCAACCAGAGATTTAAATCCTACGGGTTCAACTTTTAAGGTTTTTAGTATTGAATCCATTATATTTTTAAAGTTATGAGTCCATATCTACTATTTTGTAATTTTAATATATAAATTTTTACTCCGCGTCGGAAATTACATTACATCCGCATCTGGATCCAACAATATGTTTGCTGGTTTGGCAGAACCCAATGATTTGGGCTTGTATATTGCAAAAAAACTAGTATAGACAAAGTTAGATGTACATTTCAGTACACTTCAGAATCCATAACATTTAAATTCTGGATCCGTAACATTTAAATTCTGGATTTTCCACTGATAGTAATGCTTTGCTGTTGTGATTAACCACAAACTTTATTACTATAGGTGTGAGGCTATGTCAACATACCCACGAACATATGATCTTATTCATGCTGATTCAGTATTTACTCTCTACGAAAACAGGTAAATTCTGTTATTAGATGCTTGAATTAATTTCTGCAATCCAAAAGACCTTGTTATTTTACTTTCTTCGAGACTTCCTTTCTGATTATATATACTGGTAATTGTGTAACAGATGTGAAATGGAAGATATTATGCTAGAATTGGATAGAATATTAAGGCCAGAAGGAAGTGTAATAATCCGAGACGACGTAGATATATTGATCAAATTGAAGAGGATCACGGATGGGCTGAACTGGGATAGTCAAATTATTGATCATGAAGATGGGCCACTGGAAAGGGAGAAGCTTCTGTTTGCAGTAAAATCATATTGGACAGCGCCACCTGCTCAAGGATCTTAAACTACTTACTACTGTTTTTTAACCTTTCTTTCTTCAAAGTCTCCTGTCTTGTTCATCCTCTCTTTCTTTTATCCTTTTAATTACTTGTTAACTTGTAGTATTACTTGCAAATTGTAAACTCTAGGGTTTTAGTGATTCTTCAGCAATTACAAATTTACAATCAAGTCATGCGTTCTGTGCAAATGATAAGCAGAATTGCAACGCGCTGAAGTTAGTAGTTTAAATATCGTTAACTTTGAGAACAGCGATGTAGAATGTGTTGAGACTCAAATGCATTGACTAAAGAGTCTACATCAGCGAGCAATGAATTCTATGTCAATGTACTTTATTCGACCTCTTGGTAGGAAGTGCTCTTGGGCTTACTCGAGGTTATTTTGACAAGATGTTTCAAATTCCGGATGCTTGTGAAAAAGGGAGAAGGCACAAGTTTTCCTTGAACCCATTACTAGTTATACACTTTACTTTTGCCGCTGTCCTAAAATCTATTCTTTCCCATCAGCGAGTGCACATTGAAATTGTGAAATATATGATAGAAGCAAATCTTAAAGAGATTTTTTCGTTCCTATACAATTGTTTACCCGTAAAACAATACAGTTAAATTTATAACGTGATTTATAGACAAGCGAATCGATTTGATCCCAAAGTGATAAATAAATTAAATAACATGCGAGATTTAGCGTTGAAATCAAGATAAGACAACAAATAGCTTGGTTACGGGAGCAAGGCTTCCGAAGACAACAATAAGAATATCAATAGTCTGAAACTAAAGTATTATTGAGCTTAGAATAATGTGTAACATAAGTTTGTCGGAATTTTTTCCTCTCATACAATGCCTGTTGAAGTCACTATTTATTGCTACAACTAGGGAACAAGGTCCTAGGATTAAATCCCTCTTAAATGACAATTATGGGGGCTATTGTTGAATGTGTAATGGTAGGACAAAATTCTCCGTAACGGATTATGTATTTAATATTGAGGAATATTCTTCATTGAATGTCATCGGGTGGCAAATATTCGTTTCTCATAGTTAGCAATATTCCCTTCGGGGTCTGTTTACAATTTGCAAGTAATCATGGCCACTATTTTAGCTGTCTATTTCTTTACTTATATGACCCATTCTTCTTCTTTTACACTTCACAGTTCTTCAAACTCTCTCAACTTCTTTGCATTCAACTCTTTCTTGCTTTCACTCTTCTTTAATCTTCTTTTTCAAAGAACTCCTATTTGCTTCTGCAAACCATGGCTTCCCTCTCCAAGAACTCAAGTTATCTTAAAAATAAAGAAAACACTGATGATACTGCCCCTCCTACGGTGAGTACCATCATCCCCACAATACCCAACACAACCAAGAACTTCAAAGAGAAGCTTCCTTCTACAAGCTCTCGTACATGGGATGTTGGTGTGTACCCTTCTTCCATCCGTCCTTCTAGCATTCTTGCTGTGAAGAAGGATTATGATTGCCATGATCTGAACATCATCGCTCCCGAACTAGTGGAGTGAGTAACCTTCCCTTAGAAGGGCTTTATGTACGTTTATACGTACCCATTTACTTTGGATGCGTTTTCTTTAAGCAGGGGAATTTACCCCGTGATTTTGGTGTTGTGCCACAGATAACAAATTTGTTTGGCATAGGTGGGCTCTTCGGTGTGCCAAACAGTATCCTGTCTACGACGGCTATGCTAGGAGATAAAGGAAAAGCTCACCTTGGCTCGCATGATGAACCTCTACTCCCCCAAGATTTTTCGTGGGGGAGTAATAAACTTTAGCAAACGTGACCACCATGCTTTTCTCACCAGCATGGATGACGACAACGTCCGAGGATGGATGGAGCAGTTGGTTGTTATTGCCACCAGTGATATCATCCCGACCACAACTCTATCTTTCCCCGAGTCATGGACGCATACACGTAAGTATAAAGTCTGTATTTTCTCTAGAAAAAGGTTGTTTTGTGTTGTCATTGATCCCTCTTTTTTCACTATTTCAGCAACTCGGTGGACACCACCAAGGGTTGAAGGCTCGAAGTAGTGGGTTTAGAAGATTCTGGACATTACCACGCCTGAGACCCACCGGCGGAAAGAACTGACCCCCAAATATGGGTGGAAGGCCAAAAATCATGGTAAGTTGACTTGCGATACTAGTTTTGTCTTTATCTCATTTTTGTGTATAAGAAAATTGGTTAACTTCTTCTCTCGTTGAATTAAGGACTTTTGCAGGGCTATGTTACCGTCCCTGGGGAGGATGTTTTGGCTAATCTCGCAGAGGTTGCGACGTTGCTGAAGGAGGCCTTCACCCGAACAAGCGCCAACGGATCCGCTTTCGGTGCAAATGCTTCCTCTTGGAGTCCCCGACCAGAGAACAACCAAAAATGCAACCCTCTTTCTCGGCCGAGGGAAACAATAAAAAGGTGAAGAAGATCATACCTAATAGGTTATGCACCCTGCTATGTTTTGATGATCTAACAAACTTAATGTCAATAACTAGATAAGGATCCTGTTCCTCATCCTCAAGCACTCAAGAACAACAAGTCTCAAGTTAGGGATATGTCTCAACACTTCAGAGTCAAAGAAACAACAAAGGGAACATATGGAGATCATTTCCCTTACCAACTATACCAGTCAACCCCCACAAATTGTAAAGTCGCTCCAACTGTTTCTCCACACACACGCAACAATGCAAACAGTGCAACAAACACTTTATGGGGAATGCCCTTTACCAGACATGCTTGCATCATTCAAGTGATATCACTTATGTAATAATAACATGAAGCAATGGCGAAACATAACACTTACACATCCTATAATTCATCAAGCATTCTCTCAAGTGTGTGTCAATCTGGCAAGTGACTTCCAAGGGTATCAAGAACAAAGAACAACATAATGAAGGACCTGTTTCCTGTATTGTGTCATTATATGTCCTTAATTGCATTATGTCTTTGTTAAAGTGAATTACTTGTAATTCCTACTTAGCTTAGTCTGAAGCATTGTGTAGGAAACCTTTTTTAAAAACCATAAACCATTAAAAGATTAATGTCTAGGTTACAATAGGTTGTAATCTAAACCTTTTTGAGTATTAAAGTTGAACTGTACGATGGTAGGTCGTGGGTTTTAATCCCGTGAGCTGGGAGTTTTCCACGTAAAACTCTATTATGTCATTTACCTACTCCTGTGTGTGTGCGTTCTGTAGGAACTAATAGAGCACCTGGTTATCTTATAGTTTGGTTGACCCTTAGTTTCTATCAATTGGTATCAGAGTAGATTCTTTCTATCAGGCTAACACCTAGAGAGGATCCTCATGGATTCTCCACCAAACACTGAAGAAGGTCAATCTACTTACAGATCACCATGATTCAATGGCCAATACTACGGATGGTGGAAGACAAGGATGCATGATTTTATCATGGCTGAAGATTCAGAACTCTGGGATGTTATCTTCGCTAGCCCCTTCATTCCTATGAAGACAATTGGTGAGCCACCAATGACAGTTCCCAAAACAAGAAAGGATTCAACGATGCTGACCGCAAGGCTGTAGAGAAAGATTCTTGTCTGTGGTATTGGACCAGATGAATACAACATGATTTCAACTTGTCAATCTGCTAAGGAGATTTGGGAAGCTCTCGAGACAACACACGAAGGGTCAACTCAAGTCAAGAAGTCAAAGATTGACATGTTAACCACCGAGTATGAGCACTTCAGGATGAAGGATGATGAGTCCATTCAGGATATGCACACTTGTTTCACCTCTATCATCAATGAGCTTCACTCTCTAAGAGAAATCATTCCTAAGAACAAACTTGTTAGGAAAATACTTAGAGCGAATTATTACCTGGTTCCTGGGAAAGCATCTTAGATGCCATCACAGAGGCAAATGATTGCAGAAGCTGACCATTGTTGAACTCATTGGTAATCTAAAAAACTATGAAATGAAAAAGAAAGATAATGAGAGAAGAGAGCCCAGATGGGAGAAGAACCTGGTCCTCCACACAAACAACAATGACTCAAGTGGTGAGGATGCTAATATGGCTTACTTGACTAAGAGATTTCAGAAAATGGGTCGCATGAATGGAGGTATTCCAAAGAGGGGTAGTTCCAGCAAGCCAAGAGGGTATAACCTATGTCATAAATGCGGTAAGTCAGTACATTTCATCAAGGATTTTCCTCTCCACAAGCAAGACCAGTACAAACACAACACATGAGGCAAAAAGAATCGGGTTCCTGACAAAAGATTCAAGAGAAAAGATGTCGCCGACAATGTTGTGAAACAAGCTCTTGCTATATGGGGAGACTCCTCCAGTGAATCTGGAGAAGATGATGACCAAGGTGACAACTCCATGATGGCAGTAGAAAGTGAAGCAGCTGAATACGATTCTATCTTTGCCCTGATTCCAAAATCTGACGACGATGAAGAAGATGATGAAGATGAGGTAAACTTTCTAGACGTTCAAATATATTTGAAGTCTTACTCTCAGAAAAGCTTATATCTTTGGCAAATCTTCTAATCGATGCTTATCGTAGTCTTATCAATGATAAAAATGTGGAACTAGGAGATGTAGAACATGAGAGAAATGATCTAGTAGTTGTAGTAGTGGATCTCAAAGAAACCATCGAGGATTTAAAGAAAGAAAAAGATGTTATAATTGAGAAAAATGCAAGCGTAGAACATGAGAGAGATGACCTGTTAGTAGTAGTTGTGGACCTAGAGGAAACAATTGAGGAATTAATAAAGGAAAACAGATATGGAAACACTCAAAAGGGAAAGGAAATTGCAAGTGAAGCACACCTTAGGATTGAAAATAAGTTAAAATCAGTGAAATCTGGTCTGTACTGAACTTAAGAGAAACATACAACTTTAGAAAAATCTAGGCAGAATTAAAAATGACCTAGAAAAACCCCTTAAGTGGACCTGGTCCTCTGTTGCAGTCATTACTACGTATAAGAACAATGGGGGAACATGCAGGGAATCGGGTTCCAAAAGGAAAGGACTCCTTACAATCCTCATAGCAAGTATGTTAACGTCCCGGACAACTGGCTTTGCACACACTATGGTAACACTGGGCGTTTTAAAGAAACCTGTAAAGTTAGATTTCAGTCCCAACAGAAACAAAAAGTTAACTACTGCTAACGAACCTGGTTCCTCATTTAAAAAAACGTATGATGCTTTCTTGGACAAGAAGAGCCTTGATTCACCCGTTTTTTCTTTATAAGGGACCCAAACTCTTTTGGGTTCCTAAGTCTAATCCGTGATTTCCTTGTGCAGGGAGCAGTGAAAGGAAGCAACCAAAAATGGTATATGGATAGTGATTTCTCTAACCACTTGACTGGAAGCACTAATGATTTCCTTTCTCTCAAAGCCCTGGAGGGAGTGTGTCCTTTGGAAATGGAAAAAAGGGATACATTCTGGAAGTTGGAATGATTGGGAAGTCTCTTACTCACTCAATTAAAAATAGGTACTATGTGAACAACTTAAAGTACAACTTTTTGAGTGTTTCCCAAATTTGTGACACGGGAAACAAAGTGGAATTCGTGTCCAAAATATGCACGGTCACAAATCTTGTGACTGGTGAAGTGGTTCTGGTGGCCAAAAGATACAAAAATATTTATGTTGCTGATTTTGAGTCCTTGCAAAATGGGGATCTCACTTGTCTGAGTGTTGTTGTATGTTGAATTATGGCACAGAAGATTGGGTCATTCAAGTTTTACATTGCTGAAAAAAGTGGTCAAGAAGGACCTGATTTGTGGCCTGCCCAAGTCAAGCTTCAAGGATCACAAGGTGTATGGTGCATGTGTAAAAGGAAAGCAAGTCATATCCTCCTTCAAGACCAAAAAGGAAGTTAGTACCTCAAGGCCACTTGATCTCCTCCATATGGATTTGTGTGGACCTATGAGGGTGCCAAGTAGAGGAGGAAAGAACTACATCTTTGTTATAGTGGACGACTATTCCGGATTCACCTGGACCCTGTTTCTCAGAACCAAAGATGAAACTTTTCAATTATTTGCTGCATTTGTGAAGACGATTCGGGTCAAGATGAGCCATAATGTAGTATGTATAAGGTTTGATCACGGCACATAATTTAACAATCCAAATTCGACGAATTTTGTGCTGAAAATGGCATTACTCATAATTTTTCAGCTCCAAGAACACCTCAACAATATGGTGTTGTGGAGAGGAAGAAAAGGAATCTTGAAGACATGGTAAGAACATTGTTGATTATAGTGTCATTGCAAAAAGGTTCTGGGCAGAAGCAGTCAACACTGCATGCTACTTCGTGAACAAGTGCATGATCCAGTCAATAAAACCCCATGACTACTGAATGGGAGGAAACCCAAGTTGACACATTTAAGGACATTTGGCTGCAAATGTTTTGTGATCTTTGATGAATCTCACCACCCATGTGGGAAAGATTCATATGATAAGATTGATCAAGACGGAGAACAATCAACTGTTCCTGGTGAAGTCTTGGCATGGAAAATGGAAAGGCTGACATGATGAGTCACGTCAAGGAATCAAATGATGATGGTGCAACTGTATCTCTAACTGATATGGAGGAACCTGGTTCCTCAATCACAACAACTGAAGCTGAGAATAGGGTTGTTGGTGCTCTCCAAGGAACCACACATGCTGATCTAAGAAGCGAAACTCGCGACAACCCTCTCACAATGAAATTTATGTGTCTAACTAGAAGTACAAAAGTTCATACCCTCTAGAAAATGTGATCACTCCTCTTGACTAAAGGATTAAAACTAGATCAAAGTCAAGAAACAAGCTTGCCTTCTCAGTCTTTATCTCTCAAATTGAGCCCGAAATTATCAAGGAAACATTGAAAGATGCTGGCTGGATTACGGCTACGCAAGAAGAACTTCTTCAATTTGAGAGGAACAATGTATGGAACATGGTTCCATGACATGCCGACAGAACTGTTATATGAACCAGGTGGGTATTTAGAAACAAATTTGATGAGTTTGGAAACACAACAAGGAACAAGGCAAGACTAGTAGTTCAAGGCTACAATCAGGAAGAAGGGATTAACTATGATGAAACTTTTGCTCCAGTTGCTCGAATGGAGGATATAAGAATCCTCATTGCCTTTGCATATCATATGGAATTCAAATTGTTCCAAATGGATGTCAAAAGTGCATTTCTGAATGGGTTTCTAAAAGAATAAGTCTTCATCAAGCTACCACATGGATTTGAGTGTCATGAGCATCCTGAGCATGTTTTTAAACTTGATATTAAAAGTTGTCAAAATTTCTCCTAGAAAATGGCTTTACAAGAGGAAATATTGACAACACCTTATGTTTGAAGAAACATGGGATGAACCTGCTCATTGTGCAAGTCTATGTCGATGGCATCATCTTCAAGGCAACAAATGATTCTCTATATGAGGAATTCGCAAAGCTCATGTGAAGTAAGTTTAAAATGAGCATGATGGGGTAATTGAATTGCTTCTTGGGTCTACAAGCCAAGCAAACTCCTAAGGGGACAATGATAAGTCAGTAGAAGTACAATAAGAGCTTCTGAAGAGATTTCAAATAGAAAGATCAAAAATCATTGATACTCCCATTGCTACTTCCACTCGTCTAGACATGGATGAACCTGGTTCTCCTGTGAATGAGACCATCTATATAGGTATCATTGGGTCACCACTGTATCTCACAACAAGCAGACCATGTATCGTTTTCATTGTGGGACTTTGTGCCAAGTATCAATCTAATCCGAAGGAATCTGATCTAAAGGTTGACAAGAGAATCCTAAGTCATCTCAAAGGAACACAGAACCTGGTTCTCTACTATCCCTCAGGGGATAATTTTGATTTAGTCAGGTTTGCTAATGTTGATTATGTTGGTTATCTGGTGAATAGGAAAAACACCTCTGGCATGGCACATTTTCTAGGTTGATGTCTGATCTCATAGGGCACAAGACAACAAAACTCAATGTATCTTTCAACTACAGAAGCTGAATATGTGGCAGCTGCCTTTTGCTATGCTCAACTGTTGTGGATCAAGCAATATCTGGAAGATTTTGGTGTGTTTTCTGATTGTGCGCCCTTACTATGTGACAACACTACTGATCTCAACATGGGAAAGAATCTAGTTCAACATAAGAGAGCAAAGCGCATTGATGTGGGACATCACTTCCTTAGAGACAATGTTGAAAATAACTCATCTGCATGAAGTTTTGCAACACAGAAGGTCAAATTGCAGATATCTTAACCAAAGCACTAAGTAGAGAGCACTTTGAAAAGAATCAATTGGTCCCTCGATGATTGGATATGAGAGAAATGAATAGATAAAATAGCTAAAAAGTGTTTTCTTACAAAGTTTACTCATTTCTATACCGTTGCAAGTAGACGCGCATGATGATTACAGAGCAAACAAGTAGCTAATAGTATCGCACTTTGGTCAAAGGATGAGGTTCGCATTTACAAAATCTGTCAGGGAATCTGGTTCCCTTGACACATGTTAGTAGTTCATTTGTACTCTCAGTTTCTCTCTTTTCTTTTTGTTTGAATCTAAGCGCCCTACCCGTTAGGAAATGACCCGTCTACCCAAAAATTGATACCCGTTCCTAACCGGTCCCACATCTATTTTAAATAAATCCACACATGGTCACTTTCATAAGTGTACACATCACAAGCCAAAATTCCCTATTTCTTGAACAACCAGACACTCTCTTCTTCCATAAACTCTCACCACACTCCACCATATTTGAAAAATATGAAACCAAAAATGTTCCGAGCATCGTCCCCACCGTGTCTTCATCAATTGAAACACAATTGATAGAGACTACAACCCCTGTGCTACCCATTCCAAATCCTAATCCAGATTCCCAACCACCCAGTGTCTCTTCTCCAACCGAATCAAGTACTGGTTCTCATGGGAGTCGCAAAACGTCGAATCCTAAGAGGTTTGTGGCTACGACTGTAATGACCCGGCCGATAATTTTGAGAGTTAGAGCCTTGATCCCTTAATAACTGCTTTCCCCACATTTTGTTCTACTATTGGGACTTGCCGGAGTGATTAGTTACAGAGAGTTTTGGGACGCATAGTCCCTAATTATGAGTTTAAGCATGTGAAACGGATCCGGAATGGAATTCCATCAACTCTGTTAGCCCCGTTGAGTTATTTTGGGGTTAGGAGTGCATTCAGAATGTGTGTTCGAGGTCTGTAGTAGATATTGGCTTGAATTGGCAAAAGTTAGATTTTTGACGATTTCGACCGATAGGTGAAATTTTGATATCGGGCTCGGAATGGAATTCTGAGAGTGGCTGTAGGTTTGTAGTGTCATTTGTGACCCATGTGTCAAATTTGAGGTCATCTGGACTAGTTTTGATGTGGTTCAACATCATTGGTAGATTTTGAAAAATTTTTAAGTTCTTAGGCTTGAATTCATGTTTAATTCTTATTTTTGGTATTATGTGATGTTGGTTTAAAGGCTCGACTAAGTCCGAATGATGTTATATTACTGGTTGGTAGGTTTGGTTGAGGTCCCGGGGGCCTCAGGTGTGTTTTGAATGCTCAACGAGCAGGATTTTGGACTTAAGTAATTGCTGGTGTTGCTGAACCTGTCATTTTCGCACCTGCAGATGTTGGATCGCAGGTACGGTTCTGTAGGCGTGAGGGGAGGAGTCTCAGTTACGGTCTTAGGATTAGGGGTCAGTGGTCGCAGATGCGGCTCAGGGACCACAGAAGCGGAACCGCATCTGCGAAGAAAGTACCACAAATGCGGAATCTGGGCGTTTAATGAATTTCAGCAAATGCGGAACCCAAGCCGCAGAAGAGGGAAAGAGGGTGCAGTGGACCCCTCGCAGAAGCGGAAATCGCTTGTCAAATATATGAAAAATCGAGGGTTTGAGTTCATAACTTCTATAATCGATTTGGAGCTCGGGAATAGGCGATTTTGAAGAGGAGATCAGTGGGTAATGATTCCTAACCCTATTTCATTTGTATTTAATCAATTTATAGTACATTCTTCACTCTAATTAAGGAATTTGTGGGTAAATTTGAAAATTGAAGAAAAGTTCCCCAATTGAAAATTCGAGAATTTAATAGGATTTTGACGTCAGATTTTGATGATTCTTGTTCGAGTTTGTTCTTGAGTGATTGGGTGTTCTAAATTGGTAACTGATAACTAGGGATTTTTACCTTGTTTTACGCTATATGTTGCTTGAGTTTTGGTTACAATTGTGCACAAAATAGTCCCAAAGGCTTACGTGTTATGCTTGTTGCAGGGTTGAGCCAAAAAGGATGACAAATAGTCAAAGATCTGCTAAAAAAGGATTGAAACTTGCACAAGTACCAAGAACAACCAAAAGTCAAAGTGACCACCGCGGACTGCGGTCCACTTTATGCGGTCCGCGGTCCACTTTATGCGGTCCGCGGTGGTGAGGTTCAGAGGGCCCGTTTCCAAGGCAAAGTCCAGCGCGGCCGCAGTCCATTCTACGCGGACCGAGGTGAGAAGATTCAGAGAGCCAAGTTTGAAGGCCAAGAGAATCGCGGACCGTGATCCATTTTACGCGGTGCGCGGTCATGATGTTCAGAGACCCAGACATTGAAAGCTCAGAGACTTCCGCGGACCGCAGTCCTTTCTTCGCAGTCCACGATGCTGCTACCGCGGTCCATTTTATGCGGAACGCAGTGGCCAAGTTCAGAGATCAATTTTGTGAGACCAAAAAGCCTCACCGCGGCCGCGGTCCATTTTACGCGGTCCGCAGTGACCCCGCATGGGCATTTTTGTCCGGAATCTTTGGCTGAGTATAAATAGCTTCTTTTGTATTTTCTTTAGGTCAAGTTTTGTATAAGATATTGTTGGCAACTCGTGAATAGTTGCTTTTCATCTTTTTGAGCAATTTTGGCTAGAATTCAGCATTGAATCTTCCTATTTTATTTTATAAATCAATCATATGGGTTTTGCTTCATCTATTTCTGTGATTTCTTCATTGATTATGAGTAGCTAAACCCATTAGCAAGGGTTGTGGCTCAACCCTAGTGTGAGTAATTAATGGGTTCTCTAAATTAGGGATTAGATGTTTACGGGTGATGGATATTTTGGTTGATTTGTGGTTTTATTGTAAAGATTAGTGGTTGCAAACACTAATTGGTGTTCAACTGACTTGAATCCTTCTTGAGAAAGAGGACTTGAGTCTAGAAAATCAATCCAACAAGGAATTGGGATGAAATCATGTGAATTGATAGTCCCAATTAACGGGTTAAACCTCGAGAGAGTAAAACCCTACTTGAACCCATATTTCTTGTGCAAATTTGACACCCAATTGACCTTGAGAAAGGCAATTAGGCATAGCCACTCAAACTATCGAGAGGTATAGAGTGGGTAACTTTGGAGCATTTGGCTATATCATATTTTCCCGAATAACATCTTTGCCTTAGGTATTAGAATCTGTCAATTACTCGCCTAGGTAAAAGTCATAACCCTAGTGACTTTATCCAATTAGAAAACAACCCAAAAAAGATAATAGTAGTTCAATTGCAATTAGCATTAGTATAAACAATAGTTATAGTAAAAAACCCACAATTATGAAAAGTGCAATTAAAAGCACAAACCACTGCTAGATCACATAGAAACTCGACTCCAAATCATAACTCTCTGAGGATTCGATCCCGACCTTTCGGGTAAAAGCTGCACCGACCCTCATCTTCCTACTCTAATAGTAGTGTGGGTGAGAGCCGATCACTTTTTGGCGCCGTTGCCGGGGAGTTATACGGTGTTGATTATCTACGTGAATAGTAGTGTGAAGTGTTTTTCTTTCCTTTTTCTATTAACATGTGTGTTGAATCATTTCAGTTCTGATGGCGGATCCTTTGGGAAACATCGCGGAAGAGGTATATTACAACCAAGAAAAGGAGATAAACCAAGTACCTCCTCCCAGACGAGGCCGACCGGCCAATATTAATGAGGACAATCAAGATCCTCCTCCGCCTCCAGCTGCTAGAGCTGCCCCTCGGGTCCTTCCAAACGAGGGGTATGCTAGTGCCATTGTCCCGCCGAGGATTCGGGCGGGAAATTTTCAGATAACAAATGTGATGCTTACACTTTTGGAGCAGAGGGGTTATTTCACCGGAGCTGCGCACCAGAATGCTTATAAACATCTAAAGGGCTTCGTGGATACCTGCTGGGGTAGTAAGCAGACAAATGTCTCAGAGGATGCATTGAGACTTCGGTTATTCCCCTTCTCTCTTCGAGGGAAGGCTCTTGACTGGCTCGAGCGGCTTCCCAACCACTCAATATCTACTTGGGATGAGCTCGCGGACAAATTCATTGCTAAATTCTTCTCCCCAAGTCATATGGCGGCGCTCAGAGATGAAATCTTGGCCTTTAAGCAAGAACCCAACGAGCCTTTGCATGAGATATGGGAGAGATACCGGACCATGGTTAAGGAATGTCCGAACAACGACATGACTGAAGCCATGATCCAATAGACTTTCTACCAAGGGATAAACACTGTAAATCAATGTGTGGTCAATCAGTTGGCCGGTGGAAATTTCATGAAATTGAGTTACCCCGAGGCATGTGAGATATTAGATGAGATGGCTGACACGTCGTCAGCTTGGCAAAGTAGAGAAAACATACCTCAGGGTGAGACCGATGTCAATAGTCTTCACAAAGAACTTCAAGAACAGGGGCAAGCAATTGCCGAGCTCACGAACACTATGAACCAACTTGCAAAGACCCAGCTTCAACAATTACAAAGGCCAAAGCAAGTAAATGCCATGGAGGGAGTGAACCAAAGTAGACCCCGGGGAAATTCTAAGCAAGGCAATAATGATTAGGGTGACCAAGGGCCAAGTGGATATAGTCAAGAAGAGGAATATGATGACCAAGAAGAGGATGTGATGTATGCTAATAATTACCAAGGTCAAGGAAACAGTCAAAGCAACAGTCAAAACTGGAGAAACCAAGGCAACAATCAAAATTGGGGTAATCAAAGACAAAGAAATTGGAACAATAACAACAATGCACAGAACTGGGGGAACAACAATGATCGACAATGGGGGAACAACAATGATGATAATTGGAGTGGAGGCAACAACAACAACTAGGGTGGCAATGATAACCGGGGGTCGGGCTTTCAAAGGCCCCCGATGTACCAACAATCAAACAATCCACCCCCGTACCAATCTCAAGGACAAAGCTCATCAAGCAATGATACGGGAGAATTGAACACATGTTCAAGCAGATGATGGAGCGAAATGCGGACTCCGATGCTCAGTTGTCCTCTCACAACACCTCCATTAGGAACCTTGAAGTACAAATGGGCCAAATTTCTCATGCCTTAAATACACGCCCAAAGGGTGCACTACCAAGTGATACGGTGGTGAACCCCAAGGGTGGGAACAATAATAATACCGGTCACGCCATGGAGGTGACCACGAGAAGTGGAAAAGGTGGTGAAGCAAGTACTTCTAGGCAAAAGCAAATTGTTGTTGATGATGATGAATTGCCCCGTGATGAGTTACCAATTGAAGTTGAGCAAGTTATGGAAGATCCAGCTACTAGTAAGGTGAGAGTTGATATCCATGATAATGGGGAGGATTTGCAAAGGGACGTGAACCCGTCTAGGGAACACGTGATTGATATGCCAGAGCCGGTGTTCCCACAAGCCAAGGCACCATTTCCTAGGCCCCCTCCTCCATACCCTCAACGGTTGGCTAAACAAAAGCAAGAAACCCAATTCAAGAAGTTTATTGATATGGTGAAGAATCTTTCCATCAATGTCCCGTTGGTAGAAGCCTTGGAACAAATGCCCGGGTATGCTAAGTTCTTGAAGGACTTAGTCACAAAAAATTGGTCTATGAAGTGTGAAACCATAAAGATGACTCACCAAGTGAGTGCCATAGTACATTCAATGGCACCTAAACTTGAAGACCCGAGAGCTTTTACCATTCCTTGCACAATCGGAAGTGCGGATTTTGCTAAATCCTTGTGTGACCTTGGGGCGAGTATTAACTTGATGCCATACTCAGTATTTAAAACATTGGGAATCGGGAAACCTAGGGCGACCTCAATGCGTTTGTAAATGGCAGATAGGTCGATGAAGAGGCCCCTAGGGATAATTGATGATGTGTTGGTGGGGGTGGACAAATTTATTTTGCCCGCGGATTTTGTTATCTTGGATTGTGAAGTGGATTTTGAGGTCCCCATCATTTTGGGAAGGCCCTTCCTTGCAACGGGGAAGGACTTAGTTGATGTGGAAGCTGGGGAGCTCACTTTCCGAGGGGGTGATGAGTGGCAATTTTACCACTCATTTTAGCCTCTTTTCAGTAGATTTTGTATTGTTAAATGATAACTTGAGGTCGTTTCTAGTGTGTAATTGCTCTATTTGCAGGAAAATGATGCCATGAAGTGGTTAAGGTCAAATTGGAGTGAAATTGAGCAAAAAGAGAGTAAAGAAGAGAAAAGAGGGGAGCAATGGCCGAATGCGATCGCATATGCAACATGCGAATCGCATTTCGAGCCCAGAAGATCGCATATCGCAACAGAAAGATGAGCCGAGTTTAATGGGTGAAATGCGGTCGAATATGCGATCGCATATCGTAAATGCGGTTCACATTTGAGCTGCATCACCATCTGATGCCTGAAGCTACATTGTAAATGCGACTCACGAATGCGATCGCATATCACTAATGCGGACCGCATATCTCAAATGCGACGACCCTCTGGGACCTAGGGTTTTGATGTGCGACGGAAAGATTAAAGATGCGAATTGCATCCCTGATATGCGACAGGGATGCGATCGCATATCAGCCCGACAGGGGTATTTTTGTCCACTTTTCACTCGACTTTTTGGCCCTCTATAAAAAGCATACCTTGGAAACATCTTAGGCATCGACGGGAGATCTATTAGAGATTAATTTTTGGGCATTTCTTCAGCCTTGTAAATATATTTTGAGTAGAGAACAACAAGTTTTGAAGCTAAGGATTTGCACACACACTTGGGTCTTGAAGATTTCACCATTGTGGTTAAGGATTTCTTACCCATTTATGTTTATTTCTTCATTTCCTTGTTTTGTATTGAATATCTAAGTGTGTAGTATTTTTCCAACACTTGAATATGGTTTATGGGAATATTCATATTTAAAGTGTGGATTAAATACCTTGTTGTGCTTATGTATTGAATGATTTTCATATATTTGTGAAGTGGGTGTTTGTTATTTTAATTATTCTTGTTCTTTAATGTTTCCAAAGGGATTAGCTAACCCTAGGACTCGCCCATTAACTCCGAATTAGTTTTGGAAAAGATTATTTGGGGTTGGGAAAGATTAATTAACAAGAACTTGAGGATTTAACCCTCATTTTATAGATTCTACCTAGGGATAGGATTGAACTACTTGTAGCCAAACTCGGAAGTGCTTAATCTCCTAATTGGGTTAGGGATAATTCAATTAGGAAGTCTTGTTAGTCTTTGGGAAAAGCTAATTAAGAAATGTTATCCGTGGCTAATTAACATTACCCGCTCATATTTGTAAAATCGTGAAATACATTGGATCGTTACTCGAGTGTAATACCCGAAGCATCGATACTTGTTGCCATCGATCATTTTAATTGCTTTCTAGGTTAGTTTATATTTTCGCATTTAGTTATAAACAATTATCAAAAACCCAAAATCATATTTGTTTGGCACTGCACGATAAGTGATAATTCTCTAGCATTCCTAAACGCCCTCATATTGTTCTCTGTGGGATTCGACCCCAACCTTGTTGGGTTACTATATTTGACAACGATCGCTTACATTCTTTTAAGGTGTAAATTGAGCGTATCAGGGGGCAATGAGAACGTGGTATTCCATGTTTGTAAATCATTGAAGCATCCCAACAGTACAAAAGTATGCTCTTTTATGGATCTCGTGACTGAGGTTATCATTGATGATGCAAGCTCTATGATCCATGTTGATGATCCAGTGGAGGCTGCCTTATTGGACCACAAGGACACCGTGGTAGATGGTTTTCTTGAAAGTAACAATGCCCTTCAAGGCATGGTTTCTTACTCCTATGGTCCCAGAAAGCTATCATTGGACTTGGAAAACCGGAAGACTCCACCAACAAAGCCTTAAATTGAAGAGCCCCCAACTTTGGAGACCCTCCCACCTCAGGTATGAATATCTTGGTCCATCACGTACTTTGCCTGTCATTCTTTCCTCTTTCCTAACCTAATTGCAGGTAGACTCAACTTTAAATGTGCTATGGAGGAGGAAGAAAGCAATATGATGGAATCTTGCGGACATTCGGAGAATAAGCCCCGCCTTTTTCATGCACAAAATCATCTTGGAGAATGGAGAAAAACCTTCTGTAGAACACCAACGGAGGCTCAACGAGGCAATGCAAGAGGTGGTGAAGAAATAGATCATAAAGTGGCTTGATGCAGGGGTTGTCTACCCAATTTCGGATAGCGCTTGGACTTCTCCGGTCCAATGCGTTCCGAAGAATGGTGGAATGACGGTGGTCTAAAATGACAAAAATGAGCTCATTCCAAACGAGAACAGTTTCCGGATGGCGGGTGTGTACGGACTACCGCAAGATGAACAAAGTGACCTGCAAAGACCATTTTCCCTTGCCGTTCTTGGATCAAATGTTAGATAGGCTTGCGGGTCGGGCTTTCTACTGCTTTCTGGATGGGTATTCAGGTTATAATTAGATTTTGATTGCCTCGGAGGATCAAGAGAAGACCACTTTCACATGTCCTTATGGTACCTTTGCCTTCGCCCGTATGCCTTTTTGTCTTTGCAATGCACCCTCCACTTTCCAACGGTGCATGATGGAGATCTTTACAGATATGGTTGAATATTTCCTTGAGGTGTTTATGGATGACTTCAGTGTAGTTGGGGATTCTTTCGATGAGTGTTTTCTTAATCTTGACAAAGTCCTTGCTCGCTGTGAAGGGACCAACTTGGTATTGAATTGGGAAAAGTGCCACTTTATGGTGGAAGAAGGAATAGTGTTGGGCCACAAGATCTCGAGGAATGGTATTGAAATGGACAAAGCAAAAATTGAAGTGATTTCTAAGTTGCCACCACCAACTTCGGTTAAGGGAGTCCGGAGCTTCCTTGGGCACGCCGGGTTCTATCGGCGTTTCATTAAGGACTTCTCTAAGGTGGTCAATCCTTTGTGCAAATTGCTAGAGAAAGATGCGAAATTTCATTTTGATGAGAATCGCATGAGTGCCTTTGAATTGTTAAAGCACAAGCTTACCACAAATCCTATCATCACGGTGCCGGATTAGAGCTCTCCTTTTAAGCTTATATGTGACTCTGGTGATGTAGCAGTGGGTGCCGTGTTGGGCCAGAGGGTGAACAAGATCTTCCACCCTATCTATTATGCTAGCAAAACAATGAACTCAACCCAAATGAATTACACTGTCACAGAGAAGGAGCTTTTGGCAATAGTCTTTGCGATGGAGAAATTCCGTCCTTACTTGATGGGTGCCAAGGTCATAGTTCACACTGACCATGCGGCACTCCGGTATCTCATGACCAAAAAGGATTCCAAAGTGAGACTCATGCGTTGGGTATTGTTGCTACAAGAGTTCGACTTGGAGATTGTTGATAGAAAAGGAAGTGAAAACCAAGTGGCCGACCATCTTTCTCGATTGTAGGAGAAAGGTCGACCTTGTGATGGGCTTGAAATTAATGACAGTTTCCCCGATGAGCAACTTCTTTCGGTGTCAATGCAAGAAATTCCATGGCTTGCCGACATTGCCAACTATCTTGTCACGGGTGTTGTTCCTCTTCAGATCTCTTCTAACCAAAGAAAGAAGCTTAGGAGGGATAGCATGGACTTCTATTGGGATGAACCATATTTATTCAAGATTTGCACTGATGGGGTCATCCGGCGATGTGTACCGGAAGAAGAACAAAGGTTGATTCTTGAGTCTTGCCACTCCTCACCGTATGATGGTCATCATGGAGGGGCAAGAACTGCTTCAAAGGTGTTGAGCTGTGGTTCCTTTTGGCCTACATTGTNAAAGGGGCCGGAGAAAAGGACAGAGGGAGTGGGAAATTCAAAAGGGAGGGGGGGGGGGGGATTTCAAAGAAATATGAGATGCCTCTCAATACTATTCTCGAAGTGGATATTTTTGATGTATGAGGGTATTCATTTCATGGGCCCGTTTGTTAGCTCTTGCAGGAACACATACATTCTCGTGGTGGTAGAATATTTTTCTAAATGGGTTGAAGAAGTGGCTCTACCCAACAATGAGGCCCGAAATGTTGTTGCATTTATCAAGAAGAGCATCTTTACAAGGTTTGGCACGCCTCGTGCAATCATTAGTGATGGGGGGTCGCATTTCTGTAATAAAGCTTTTGACACTTTGCCTGCAAAGTATGGAGTCAATCACAAAGTGACCACTCCATATCATCCCCAGGCGAGTGTCCAAGTTGAAGTCTCAAACAGGGAAATAAAGAGTATATTGTCAAAGACGGTCAATGCAAATAGGACCGATTGGTCAAAGAAGTTGGATGACGCTCTATGGGCTTATAGGACTTCCTACAAGACTCGGTATGTCTCCATACTGATTGGTGTTTGGGAAAGCTTTCCATATACCGGTTGAGTTAGAGCACAAGGCCATGTGGGCCTTGAGGAATTCAGATTCCATGCCTACTCTAGTTCGTCCTTGTACAAGGACAAAATGAAGTACCTTCATGATACGTATGCTCATGGCAAAGAATTCAAAGTAGGTGACTTGGTTCTCTTGTTCAATTCTCGGTTACGTCTATTTCCGGGAAAGCTTAAGTCTAAATGGAGCGGACCTTTTGAAGTTGTGTTTGTGACCCCGTTTGGTGCACTTGATCTAAAGAACAAAAGTGGGGATAGTTTCAGAGTGAATGGGCATAGGGTCAAGCACTACCTGGGAAAAATTGATGACAGCCATGTGGTGGCACTTCTCCATCTCAAATGAGCTTGGTAACATGCGTCGTGCCGCGACGTTAAATTAGGCGCTTCTTGGGAGGCAACCCATGTGCCTTTATTTTTGTTTTTCTTTGATTTTCATGGTAGTATAGGACTCATTTTTGCACTAACTGGTTTTGGGATGTTGTAGGATTATTTTGGTGCAGGGAAAAAAGCTAAGCGTTGGATTTACTGCTCTCTGAAGTTTGCACCGCGACCGTGGTCCTCTTTTCGCGGACCGTAGTGCCATATCTTATGAAAACAAGTCTCTGAAGTTTACTTCGCGGCCTCGGTACTCTTTTTCGCGGACTGTGATGGACCACTGTGGTCTGTGGTTGGGTTTTCGCAATCCGCGATGGCCAATTGTCCAATGCTCAGTAAAACTGAAGGACCGCGGACCGCGGTCGCTTTTACGCGGTCCGCGGTGGGTAAGTACAGTGGGTCCCAGATCCCTTCTATAAATAGACCTTCAGGGCTTCATTGTACACTTTACACACTTTAACTCTCCATAGTAAAATTTTACACGTGTCTCAAGCGTCATACTTTCAAGTGTGCATTTTATTCATCTACTCCCCATCCCAACATCTAGTAAGTGTAATTATGTTTCCATAACTTCTTAATCTGATTATTTTCTTATTAATTTGGTAGATCTTCTTCTTTTTTTCACCCTTCTTCTTTAAGCCATTAGCAAAGTTAGGGTTTGTTTATATTGCTCAATTTACACCCTTTGTAGTTAATCTCATTGATTAAACACTTAGGGTTTTAACAAAATGTGCCTTTGAACTTGAAATTAACTGTGAAATTGAAACCCTAGGATTTTGGAATGAGCACGGTCCACGGTAGATTTTACGCGGACCGCAGTGCTTGAATTAGCAGTCTCCATTGATGATCGCGGACCGCGGTCCTTTTTGCGCGGTCCGCGGTGCTTGACTTCAGAGAAGTGGGTAGTCTGAACCCCACTTCTCCGCGGTCCGTGGTGCCCACTTTGAGAGAGTCCATTTTCTTACCATCCTCACTGCGGACCGCGGTCATTTTTACGCGGTCCGTGGTCCTACTTCTGCATCCCATCTCTGTATCTGATGTTCCTCTGTTCTCCCATCTATCCACTGCTTGGGTACTAACAATGTTTAAATGATTTGAACTTGTAGATCATGGTCCAATCAAGAGGAGGTGGTCGAAAACCAAGTGGCAGGGGAGAGTCATCCCGGGGGAAAAGCTAAGGGACTATCAAACTATCCCCCAAAGTCCGGCAAGCTATGAAAGAGACAAGAAAAGCAATCCGGGCAATGGATAGAGCTGCTTCCCAATCAGGAAGTGAGTATATACCCTCCGGCGGAGAGTCTTCAGAATCCATACCAGAGCACTACCCTAACATCCCGGAGAGATTTAGATGGACTAATGAGCCCTCTGACGCTCCCCGTGCCCCAGCACCGGCCAATTCTGAGTCTTCTGAAGGCTCAGCAACAAGGAGTGGCCATATAGACTCCACCTCACCCACAACTCGCTATCAGGTGAACATCTCGGAGATGAAGAAGCTGAAGATGAACAACAAACAGGGGGTGAAACCCAAGTTGGGGGAGTTGAGAGAACAAGGAATCCTGTGGTGTGGCAAGACAGATTCGTGAGTGAGCCGGCCTTCCATAAATTTCGGGAATGGTGGAAGGAGAGGAAACTGATACCGGAGCGCAGTTTCATCATCAAGGATCACCCCAACGTGAAATGAAAATTCAGGGAAAGAAAGGGTTAGGATTACTTCTCTTGCTACTTGCCGGATGCCAATGAACATCTTGTCAAGGAGTTTTACACAAATTTGGCCTATCTGAAGAACGACTCAAAGGCAACCATGGTGAGGAATCTCACTGTGCCTTTTGATGGGGCGGCACTGAATGCATATCTGGAGTTTGACGATGTAGATAAGACATAGTACCTAGAGAAGTTGGGTGCCGATGATGAGGACCGTCATTGGCTAGCGGAGCACTTGGCCATCCCAGGTGAAATCCCTGACTGGTTGCAAGATGGGAAGACAATTTTGAGGAGAACGTTAAATTTTGAGGCCAAAGGTTGGGAGACATTTGTGTGTAGCAGGCTAGACCCCACCTTCCATGAAAACTCTATTCCTCTCCGGCGGGCTGTGTTGATTGCTTCTATAATGGCTGGGTATCCGATTAATGTCGGGAATGTCATGTCCACCGTTATCAATCGAGTGGTAAATGAAGGTGATAGAGCTTACCCCTTCCCAAACTTCTTGACCATGTACTTTGAGGACCAAGGAGTAGAAAAGAGGAGTTTTGACACGAAGGTGAAGCCCAAAGTTCCGTTCTCTTGGTACGATCTTCAGAGTGATGATAACCCAAAGAGCAAGAAGTTCAAGGGTAAGTCCATTGCTTCCACTGGTCAGTCTGAAGAGCAAGTGGTTGTAGTGGAACCTTCTCAGCCCGAGTCAGCCATCCCAGAGAGTGCTCCAGGCCCCTCCACTTCAGTTGATCCAGGCATTCTGGCATCCCGGACATATCCTCTGACTGCCCACAAACTGAGCCAGTCACTTCCCAGTATCAATAACTGGATGCAGGCAGCTACTTCTAAGCTGTCTGTACTTTCTACGTCTGTGGAAGCCCAGACTACTCCCCCTCCACCACAGGTATCCCAGTCAGTTGAGGATTCTCTCAAGGAACTACTGGCCAACCAGAAGAAAATCCTTGACAACCAGAAAATGATTCTGGATGTTGTTGACTCCCACGGGAAGGCATTAAAGGAGCTTGCAAAGGAGACAAAGAGGCTAAAGAAGACCCGTGCATCAACGGAGTCAGTGAAGGAGCTGAGGAAGGAGGTTGATAAGCTAAAAGAGGATCACCTGCCATCGGACCTGTTGCTTCAGGACCCTGCTACCCATCCTGAGTGAGAGGCGGAGATTGAGAGACCAGCCAAGAGAAGGAGAGTGCTGCCACGTACAGAGGGCTTAGTGATAGTGTTGGCAGACCCACCAGCACAGGCCCAAACTATAGAGGAGGTGAAGGTCCAGGTCAAGGTTTAGCCGGAGGCACAGGGCTCTGGGGACCAGTCACAAGTCCCCCACAGTCCACAAACTGCGGGACCCACACTGAGGATCCCACACAGGTAGAGGGCCAATAGGGAGTTTCTCTTTACTCTCTTTCTCCTTACACTTTGTGCTTATTTTTCTATGTTAGCATTGAGGACAATGCTAGCTTTCAGTTGGGGGAGTGGCCCTATTTTGATTTGATTAAGTTGGATGGATGACTGTATAATTCAGATAATATTTTCTTTTTATTATGCTTTCTTTTGATTTTGGTATGTAAATAACTTCAGTATTTCAGTACTTTTAGTATTTTGCACTTTTTGGTCTATACATAAAGTTACTTTCTAATGTATATATTCATCCCCTTATGTATATTCGACTAAATCCCCTCATGTACATATTCATTCTATCATACGCATTTTACTTTCTGCAGTTTTCCTTTGTTATAACTTCTTATTTTTCTTTCACAGCTTCTTGTTTTGAAATTTTCGCGTGCAATAAACCTTTGGTTTTCTTAATGCCACGGTTCTTTCCAAAGGTAGGAGTTATGTGAACCGGGTGGCTCTTCCCAAGGATGGATGGTGTGACAACCTTCTTAAGGGTTTGAATCTGTTTTTCTTTTTCCTTCTTTTTAATAGCTAGTGAATAGAGGTTCCTCAAGCAAAGCTTCACTTGGGCCTAACACATTTTCCTTTGATCCTATGGTCAAAAACAAATCGTTGTGTTTAGGATGGCGAAAGTTGTGACCTTGAGACTCTTGTGTTGACCGATAATCATCAAATGGTTTTTCGAGACCATTGTGTTGCTCAAAGCATAACTAAGGTCATTGTGGGACCCCGACTCTGTTTCTTTAGCGATCCCATAGCTTGAGTGGTGAGAGTTTGAATTGCAAGTCCAAGTCCCGTGCCATTAGTCTAGAACTTTGCCTGAATGTTTGTCTAGGAGAAATCATAAGTGAAGTTTGACTTAAGAGGTGATTATAGGCTCTCCTTGATCCGAATAGTGACTTGAATATCTCCATAGCCTCCCAATGACAATTTACCTAGTCAACCACTTTTGAGCCTTAGACCTTTTTCTTTCAAAAAGCCATGATACAAGCCTGTACCAATTTTAACCCTCTCTTGTCACCCCTTCTTCCCTTAGCACAATGCAAAAATGTAAGTTTAGGGGAGAGACGAGTAATGCAACAAAGTAAAAAAAAGAAGGTACAAGAAGGAAGAAAAGGAAAGGAAATGAAAAAGAAAGAAAAAAAAATAAAATCAAAAAGCCAAAAAGAACGAACAAGTTAGAAGAAATAAAAAGGGGGTCAATGAAAAGAGAAGATATTAAAGGCGTGGAATGCTTGGAAAGGAGAAAAATGATTGAAATGAACAAAAAGGAGTGACAGTGTGTCTCTCTAACCCCTCAGAAAGAACTAAATGACTCAAGAAGTCAAGAGAATGTGAAATAAATGAAGTGCTTAAGGGAAGATAGAACTCACTTTGACCAAATATTTCCTACCTTTAACCAAAAGCCTTCATCATTTACCCACAAAAGTCCTATATGATCTTGAGTTGAATGAAGCTTACATTAGTGGTGACTCACATAAGGGGCAAGCCTATGGTACTTTGAGCCGGACTTGAGTCTTTTTTGAGAGAGATCAGTGAACTCCCATTATCCTTATTCTGAGTATTACAATCTTAAAGTGAGGTTTGCTTAGGGAGAGTTGATGAGTATGAGTTTGGGTTCCACAATGACGAAAGTGATAGTAAGAGTTTCGTTGATGAGTCGAGTCAACTCTTGATGCTCTTGTGTCGCACTTAAATCCATGGTTTTAAAAGGGTAAAATGTTGTTAATGATTCATTTGCATTGAGGACAATTGTTGGTCCCAATTGATGCTAGAAGAGGTTACCTTAGAACAGCCGAATTTTATAATTACTCAAAAAAGGGGCGGGGCTTATTTTGTTTGCTTGAGGATAAGCAAAAGCTTAAGTTTGGGGGAGTTGATAACTAGGGATTTTTACCTTGTTTTACGCTCTATCTTGCTTGAGTTTTGGATGCAATTTTGCACAAAATAGTCCCAAAGGCTTATGTGTTATGCTTGTTTCATGGTTGAGCCAAAAAGGATGACAAATACTCAAATATCTTCTCAAAAAGGAGTGAAACTTGCACAAGTACCAAGAACAACCAAAAGTCAAAGTCAAAGTGACAGTCGCGGACCGCGGTCCACTTTACGCGGTCCGCGGTGGTGAGGTTCAGAGGGCCTGTTTCCAAGGCAAATTCCACCGTGGCCGCGGTCCATTCTATGCGGACCGCGGTGAGAAGATTCAGAGAGCCAAGTTTGAAGGCCAAGAGCACCGCGGACCGCGATCCATTCTACGCGGTCCACGGTCATGATGTTCAGAGACCCAGGCAATGAAAACATAGAGACTTCCACGGACCTCGGTCCTTTCTTCGCGGTCCGCGATGCTGCCACTGCGGCTGCGGTCCATTTCTTACGGACCGCGGTGGCCAAGTTCAGATCAATTTTGTGAGACCAAAGTGGTCCATTTTACGCGGTCCGCGGTGACCCTGCAGGGGCATTTTTTTTCGGGATTTTCGGCTGAGTATAAATAGCTTCTTTTGTATTTTCTTTAGGTCAAGTTTTGTATCAGATATTGTGGGAAACTCGTGAATAGTTTCTTTTCATCATTTTGAGCAATTTTGGCTAGAATTAAGCATTGAATTTTCCTATTTTAATTTATAAATCAATCATATGGGTTTTGCTTCATCTATTTCTGTGATTTCTTCATTGATTATGAGTAGCTAAACCTATTAGCTAGGATTGTGGCTCAACCCTAGTATGGTAATTAATGGGTTCTCTAAATTAGGGATTAGATGTTTACGGGTGATGGATATTTGGGTTGATTTGTGGTTTTATTGTAAAGATTAGTGGTTGCAAACACTAATTGGTGTTCAACTGACTTGGGTCCTTCTTGAGAAAGAAGACTTGAGTCTAGAAAATCAATCCAACAAGGAATTAGGATGAAATCATGAGAATTGATAATCCCAATTAACGGGTTAAACCTCGAGAGAGTAAAACCCTACTTGAGCCCATATTGCTTGTGCAAATTTGACACCCAATTGACCTTAAGAAAGGCAATTAGGCATAGCCACTCAAACTACCGAGAGGTATAGAGTGGGTAACTTTGGAGCATTTGGCTATATCATAATTCCCCGAATAACATCTTTGCCTTAGGTATTAGAATCCGTCAATTACTCGCCTAGGTAAAAGTCATAACCCTAGTGCCTTTATCCAATTAGAAAACAACCCAAAAAAGATAATAGTAGTTCAATTGCAATTAGCATTAGTATAAACAATAGTTATAATAAAAAACCAAGAATTATGAAAAGTGCAATTAAGAGCACAAACCACTACTAGATACCTAGAAACTCGACTCCAAATCATAACTCTCTAAGGATTCGATCCCGACCTTTCGGGTAAAGGCTGCACTGACCCTCATCTTCCTACTCTGATAGTAGTGTGGGTGAGAGCCGATCAGTAACTTTTACTTGATTCTGAGGCGTGGGCCCGGGAGACGTTTTGGAGCGATTTTTCGTAGTTTCCCGTATTAGCTTCGAATTAATTAGTTAGATTAACTACTTGAAGTTATATTTACATTATGCAATTGAATTGAATAGATTTGTCCATTTGGAGCCGGGTACTCGTGGCAAGAACGTGATTTCGAGTTGATTTGAGCAGTCGAGGTAAATGGCTTTCTTAACTCGGTGTTGGGGACTTCCTCTTAGGATGTTTTTGACATTTACTGTTATGTGGGCGCCGTATACGGGAGGTGAGGAGTACGTACACAGACCATTATTGCAAAACCCCATTTTTCGTTCGAAAATTATAATTTGTTTTCTCCTATTACATTTCTTTAATGTGTTAAATTGTTTAACTTAGATTAGGAAGCATGCTTACCAATTTAATATTAAATTGCATATCTGATACTTTGTGCGCCATGTTTAGTTAGCTTATTATTTTCCCCTACCTGCGATTTGATGAACTGTTTAAATTGATGCCTTATCTGTCATTCATTTCACATCGCATATTTAAATTGGGACTACAGACGTATTACGGAAGATCCCTCTATACTCCATATTTAAATTGGGACTACGGATGTATTTCGGTAGATGCCCCATCACTGTATATTTAAATTGGGATTACAGACGTATTCCGGGAGATCCCCCAGCACTACATATTTACTTTGGGACTACGGACGTATTCCGGGAGACCCCCCTATACTGCATAATAATTTGGAACTACGGGACGGTATCTCGAGAGATTCCACCTTGTGATACATTGTGCTGAGCCGAGGGCTCTTTTTTTAAAAGCAAATATACCACTAGGCATGCTATCTAGTGGCTAATATATAAATAAAATCCCAAAATGGGTCCAAAGCTTATAAGATGTCTGAACCAAAATAGAAGTTGCATGAAGCTACTAGCTACTAAAAAGATTGAAAAAAGCTAATGTCTAATGAACTAGCTATTACAACATAGTAAGCTGAATGCTTCCTTCTCCTGTCAGTGAATGTGAATCCAATTTCCGGTGGAAAATACCAAGCAACACCTCTCGAGCTCTCACCAGGTGCCAGGGTATATTGTCCGTAGGCTAAAATGAATTCCATACATCTCCACCACAGAGTTGAAGCCATCATAGACTTCCAAGTGTTGCTACTGTATAATCTCCATGTGCAGTTAAATGAATTTGTCCAAGTACTAATCATGTGCTTGTGGGTCAAGATTAACATGTAAAAGTGGCTGGCATTAGGCAGGTTTTGTAAGGCTAAAGCCAGGCTGGGACTGGCTTTAGGCAGGCTTTGCAAGGCTAAAGCCAGGCTAGGGATGACTTTAGGCAGGCTTTGCAAGGCTAAAGCCAAGCTAGGGCTGGCTTTAGGCAGGCTTTGCAAGGCTAAAGCCAGGTTGGGGTTGGCTTTAGGCAGGATTTGCAAGGCTAAAGCCAGGCTGGGGCTAGCTTTAGGCAGGCTTTGCAAGGCTAAAGCCAGGCTGTAGAGCATGTTGATCAAAGCTTTGAACCATACAAAATCCAACTGCCTTGTGTTTATAAACCCATATAACACTAGAATGTTCCCAGGTTGAGCATGATAACATGCTAATACCACTGAGTAACATGTCATACAATATAACACACAAAGCAACACAAGTGCAGTTACGTCTAGTTTTTTCCTAATGCTTGTAAAGTGTACAAATATACTTTGTGAACCTAGTGAATCTCCTGCCAGAACCTTTAAAGTAATAACCATTCTGTACACTGCTAAATCACCCCCAGATTGAGCATGATAACATGCTAATACCACTGGGAAGTAATTCAACAATGTCCAGAAACACATAAATGGTGGTTCAGGCAATACCAAGTATAATGTATTCATCAATCCAGAGCTTTTCTTTTGGCAACCCTAACCCTAAGGTTTGGTATTTGATACTTGTCCATGTTGATCAATGTTTTTCCTTCAGCTGGTAGATCATGAAAAGAATGAAATGTTATTGTACCTGCAAAAGAGAAAATAAGGTTAGCTAAATAATCTGCGACAGTGTTGCCCTCCCTTAGTACATGCTGAAAGAGAACATTGAATGTACTATTTATCTCCTTTATCTTTCTCACTTCTACACCTTTACACCATGGTGTTTCCCATTCATCATCAATGATCTTCCTCATCACTAAAGAATCAGTCTCCATAATCAAAGGATGAAACTACCTTTCCACACAGTATGCAAGCCCCTCAACAATAGCTTTGGCTTCCGCTACTAAATTAGTAGCCTATCCTATATCCTTCACCTTAGAAAACACCAAGTTCCATTCATGATCCCTCACACAAAAGCCATAAGAACTGGGACCCGGGTTTCCCCTAGAAGCTCTATCTGTATTGCATTTGAACCATCCTTCATATTGAAACTGCCATGTGAGTCTCTTAGTGACTACAAATGGATTGTAGTTTTCAAAGATCTAATAATCTCTTGCCACAATAAAGGAATTATAGGCAGCCAAGGATACCTCACCTTTTCCAAGCAATACAAGGTCTTATTAACTTCATGAATCACTCTACTACAAGACACTGCCCCCCATGCTTCATTGTATTTCTTCTCTTCCAAAGCTCCAAAGAATCACTGCAGGAGCTTCCTAAAACAAAGGTTTAATCTTAGGACAACACTTTACATTCCACCATTCTCTTATAACTTGATGCACCTGTACCAGATTGATCACCAAGCCATCAGCTTGTGTAAAAGTCTTCCACACCTTCTTAG
The DNA here is from genome assembly GCA_005239495.1 of Nicotiana undulata. Classification (NCBI taxonomy): domain Eukaryota; kingdom Viridiplantae; phylum Streptophyta; class Magnoliopsida; order Solanales; family Solanaceae; genus Nicotiana; species Nicotiana undulata. Next base: position 61,778 of record ML245924.1, on the reverse strand, counting down.
CAGTGTCACTTGTCAAGAACGAATGCTAGAAAGAGTCTTCTTGTGGTGGCAAGCAACACCAATATTTAGATACAACCATGTGACCCCCTCTCCTCAACAAATCATCAGTAGGAACTTTCCCTTTCCAAACTCTCTACAAGAAGAAGGAGATTTTGAAAGGTAGTCCCTTAGTCCACAACTTAGCAAACTCAGGATTAATTGGTTCCCTATGCCTCAAGATTCTCCATGCACTACTAACAGTAAACTTACCTGAAGATGTAAGCATCCACCTTGGAGTGTCCCAGAATTCATCTCTATCAGCAAAGTGAACCTCCTTTCTAATATGATCTGCAATCTCATGTGGGAATGTTTGATACAGAAGTGTATCATTCCATTGATCCTCATCTCTCAAATCAGCAACATCTGGTAATTCTTCATTTATAGGGAATTCTGGAGGCAGTACATGATATAGAGCCCCTAAGCCAGCCCAATTCTCATGCCATACATTAGTAGATCCCCTATTCATTTCCCCTAAGATTTCATGCTCCACCTCTTCTCTTGCCTCTAATATTTTCCTCCAAACACGTGATCCCTCCCTAAACTGAACCCCAATAGGTAGTTCTTTCTTACAATACGTATTCCACATAAAGTTAGACCAATGATTTGGAAGTTCTAAATCTCCACCAAAGCATTGCAAAAAGGGCCTTTGAAACATCACTCAATGATCTAAAACCTACTCCTCCATCCTCCTTAGGAAGACATAGGTTTTGCCACTTTGTCCAGTGCCTGCTCCTCCCTTCTTCCTTATTGCTCGAGAAATATATTGCAAATATTTTATGGAGATGTTAAATCACATTGTTAGGTGGATCTAGGACTGAAAGGATGTGTGTAGGCATACTTTGCAGCACACTTGAAATCAAAGTAGCCTCCCCCTATAAGATAACAACTTTCCCTTCCAAGAGTGTAACTTTGCCTTCACCTTCTGGATCAAATCATTGTAATACATCTTTACTGTTATGTTTTAGAATATTTTTTTACTGTTATGTTTTAGAATATTTTTTTTACTGTTTACTGTAGAAATTACTTATCTTCGTACCGTTTAAAATTGATTTATATAAAAATCCAGTAGAGCTTTAACCTGACCTCATCACTACTTGACTGGCATTTGGCTTGGTCCTTACTGGGTACCAAATGTGGTGTACTCATGCCCTTTCCTGCACATGTTTTTTGTGTGTAGATCCAGGTACGAGTTATCAGTCGAGTGGCTAGTTGTTGCTGCTGTTTCTAGGAGACTGCAAGTTATTTCTGCCGCGTCCGCAGAATCTTCTGGGTCTCCTTCTATTCTATCTTGTAGAGATTTTTCTTATGTACTTCCTAGTTTTGTTTAGAGCTACAGTAGTGTAGAAGCTTATGACTATATTTTGACAATCCGGGTCTTTGTGAATTATATTGTGTATGGGCTGAGCGACATCATTATGATTATTCAGATTTTTCCCTCTACTTCTTTATTTATCGTATTTTTAATTAAGTTTTATCCGCAAATTAGGCTTACCTAGTCGTAGAGACTAGGTGCTGTCACGATAGCTTTCGGAGGGTAAATTGGGTCGTGACAAGTTAGTATCAGAGCTAGGTTCATGGGAGCCACAAATCACAAGCCGGTTTATTAGAGTCTCACGGATCGGTACAGAGACGTCCGTATCTATCTTCGGGAGGCTATGTAAATGTTAAGAACAATCATATTCTTTGGTTTCCTTGTCGTGCGAGTTATTGACATCAAAAGAATTCTAAAACTCTATTCTATTCTTTCTCACAGATGGTGAGGACCGACGATCAGGCCCCCAGGCCCCCAGTTAGAGACGCCAAAGGCAGGGGCCGGGTAGAGGACGAGCACGTGGTGCAACCCGAGCCTCTAGGAGCGAAGCGATAGAGGAGCCCACAGCATCTCCAGCTGGAGGGCTGGCACAGGAGGTCCCTATTGCTACTCCTACCCTCCAGGAGACTTTAGCTCAGTGCATGAGCATATTCATCACTCTAACTCAGGATGGGTTACTTCCGCATCCCCAGCCACATCTCAGGCCGGGGGAGGGGCACAGATTCCCGCAGCCTGCACTCCTGAGCAGAGGGTCCATGTTGATCAGGCCCCATAGTACACTCCTATACCCTCCAGTGGTTCCGGCTCAGCATGAGGCCATAGTAGCTGCTTCTGAGGCAGAGCAGCTCAAACTTGAGAGGTACAAGAAGTACCACCCACCCACTTTTAGCGTACTAGCTTCCGATGACGCTCTGGGATTTCTTGAGGAGTGTCATCGTATCCTCCGCACTATGGGAGTTTCTGAGACGAGTGGGGTTTTTTTCACCACTTTCCAGCTGAGGGGAGCGGCATATCAGTGGTGTGTGCCTATGATATGAGTAGCTCGGACGAGGAAGTTTCACTTACTTGGACTCAGTTTTCAGAGATGTTTCTATGAGAGTATGTCCCTCAGAGCCTCAGAGATGCTTGGAAAGAAGAGTTTGAGCAGCTTCGTCAGGGTGCTATGACTGTGTCGGAGTATGCAGTCCGTTTCAGTGAGTTAGCTCGTCATGCACCGACTTTGGTTGCTAGGATTAGAGAGAGGGTTCGTCGCTTCATCGAGGGACTCCACCCTAGTATTCGGACCAGTATGGCCAAAGATAGAGATGGATATCACTTATCAGCAGGTAGTGAGTATTGCTAGGAGGGTAGAGGGCATGTTTGCTTAGGACAAAGAGGAGAGATAGGCCAAGAGGTCTCGAGAGACTGGCCATTATTCGGGAGTTCGTGCACTAGCAGCACGTTATGGTACGGGTTTTGTGAGTCACCCTGTTCATTCATTTTTTCCAGCAGCCAGTGGTATTCCGGCTCCTCCTAGACCTCATAAGCCCTATTATGCACCGCTAGTATCTAGTTTGCCTCCTGCTCGAGGTGCCATTTCCGACCAGTCCAGCAGGCTAGTTCCGAGTCATTCTCAGCCACAACATCCTTTGAGGGGTTGTTTTGAGTGTGGTGAAACTCATCACATGGTTAGATATTGCCCCGAAGCTAGGAGGGGTGCATCTTCACAAACTTATCAGCCTCCACATGCTCCACTGGGTCCTCCGGCTATTCTTCCAGTCCCAACTGTCACTCCACCTCCTCAACCAGCTTGAGGTGGAGGTCGGGGAGGTCGAGGTCGCCCTATAGGGGGAGGCCAGGCCAGGTACTATGCCCTTCCAGCCCGTTCAGAGACTGTCGCATCAGATTAAGTCATCACAGGTATCGTCCCTTTTTGTCATAGGGATGCATCAGTATTCTTTGACCCCAGGCTCTACGTATTAATACGTGCCTTCTTATTTTGCTTCAGATTTGGGGATATCTCGTGATTCTTTGAGTTCCCCTGTTTATGTTTCTACTCCCGTGGGATATTCTCTCATTGTGGACCGCGTATATCGGTCATATTTGATTGTTCTTAGTGGTTTTGAGACCAGGGCCGATTTGTTATTGCTCAGTATGGTAGATTTCAATATTATCTTGAGCATGGAATGGTTGTCGCCCAATTATTCTATTCTTGATTGTCACGCTAAGACCGTGACACTGGCTATGCCAGGTTTACCGAGATTAGAGTGGAGAGGTACCTGAAAGTACACTCCCCGCATGGTCATTTCTTTTCTTAAGGCTCAGCGGATGGTTGAGAAGGGATGTGATACGTATTTGTCCTATGTGAGAGATGTCAGTGTTGATACCCCTATAGTTGAGTCACTTACAGTGGTGAGGGACTTCCCTGATGTATTTTCAACTGATCTTCCGAGTATGCCGCCCGATAGAGATATCGATTTTGGCATTGATTTGTTGCCGGGCACTCATCCCAGTTCTATTCCTCCCTATCGTATGGCTCCTCTTGAGTTGAAGGAGTTGAAGTAGCAGTTATAGGAGTTGCTTGATAAGGGTTTCATCAAGCCTAGTGTATCACCTTGGAGTGCTCTGGTATTGTTTGTGAAGAAAAAAGGATGCGTCTATGCGTATGTTTATTGATTATCGACAATTGAACAAAGTTACAATGAAGAACAAGTATCCCTCGCCTCACATCGATGATTTATATGATCAGTTACAGGGTTCCAGGGTATTTTCCAAGATTGACTTGCGTTCTGTCTTTCATCAGTTGAAGATTCGGGAGCCAGATATCTCGAAAACTGCCTTCAGGACCTGATATGGCCACTATGAGTTTCTTGTCATGTCATTTGGGCTGACCAATGCCCTAAAAACCTTTATGCATTTGATGCACAGTGTGTTCTGGCCTTATCTTGACTCCTTTGTCATTGTGTTTATTGACGACATCTTGGTATATTCCCGTTCTCGGGAGGATCATGAGCAACACTTGAGGACCGTACTTCAGACTTTGAGGGAGAAGAAATTGTATGCAGAATTTTCTAAGTGTGAGTTCTGGCTTGATTCAGTGGAATTCTTGGGCCACATGGTGTCTTGTGATGGGATCAAGGTGAATCCGAAGAAGGTGGAGGCGGTGCAGAGTTGGCCTAGACCATCATCAACTACGGAGATCCGCAGTTTCCTTGGTTTGGCAGGGTACTATCGACGCTTTGTAGAGGGATTTTCATCTATTGCAGCACCTATGACAAGACTAACCCAGAAGGGTGCTCTGTTCAGGTAGACTGAGGTGTGTGAGGAGAGCTTTCAGAAGCTCAAGATAACCTTGACTACAACTCCCGTGTTGGTATTGCCTACAGGTTCAGGGTCCTTTACGGTCTATTATGATGCTTCGAGGAGCAGTATTGATGCAGGACAGTAGGGTGATTGCCTGCGTGTCTAGACAGTTGAAGGTGAATGAGAAGAACTATCCTATTCATGATCTCGAGTTGGCAACTATTGTTCACGCCCTGAATATCTGGCGTCATTAGTTGTACGGTGTTACTTGTGAGATTTACACTAATCACCTAAGCCTATAACACTTGTTCAGGCAGAAGGACCTTAATCTGCACCAGCAGAGGTGGTTGGAGCTGCTCAAGGACTATGACATCACCATATTATACCACCCAGGGAAGGCCAATGTGGTGGACGACGCCTTAAGTCGCCGGGCGAAGAGTTTGGGGAGTTTGGCATATCTTCCGGCAGTTGAGAGGCCCTTAGCCTTGGATGTTCAGGCCTTAGCTAGTCAGTTCATGAGATTGGATCTTTCAGAGCCTTGCCAGTCAGTTTCTCGGTCTTCTCTTTATGACCGTATCAGAGAGCGTCAATATGATTATCCTCACCTTCTGGTTCTTCAGGATAGGGTCCAGCGGGGTGATACCAGGGATGTGACCATAGGTGATGATGGCGTGATGAGGATGCAAGGTCGGATTTGCGTGACCAATGTGGATGGGCTTCAGGAGCTGATTCTTGAGGAGGCCCATACCTCGCAGTACTCCATTCATCCGGGTGCCGTGAAGATGTACCACAATCTGAGATAGCACTATTGGTGGAGAAGGATGAAAAAGTATATAGTTGGATTTGTTGCCAAGTGTCTCAACTTTCATCTAGTTAAATATGAACACTAGAGACCAGGAGGATTACTTCAGCGGATTGAGCTCCCAGAGTGGAAGTGGGAGCGGATCACCATGGACTTTGAGAAAGTTCGATGCTATTTGGGTGATCGTGGATCGGCTGACAAAGTCAGCCTATTTCATTCTAGTATTGACTACATACTCCTCAGAGAGGTTGGCTGAGATTTATATCAGGGAGATTGTCAGCCTTCACGGTGTTCCAGTATGTATCATTTCAGACAAAGGTACACAGTTCACATCACGGTTGTGGAGAGCTGTTCAACAGGAGTTGGGTACCAAGGTGGAGTTGAACACAACCTTTCACCCTGAGATGGACGGGCAGTCCGAGCGCATGATTGAGATTCTCGAGGATATGCTCCGTGCCTGCGTGATGGATTTCGGAGGGTCATGGGACCAATACTTTCCACTCGCAGAGTTTGCTTATAATAACAGTTACCAGTCCAGTATTTAGATGGCACCGTATGAGGCTTTGTACTATAAGCGGTGCCGGTCCCCAGTGGGATGGTTTGAGCCGGGCGAGGCCCTGGATAAGGTGAAGGTGATTCGGGAGAGGCTTCGCATAGCCCAGTCTAGGAAGAAGTGTTTTGCGGATCTGAAAGTTCGTGATGTGGCATTCATGGCTGGTGACCTATTTTAGCATCGTGTATCACCTATGAAGAACGTCATGAGGTTTGGGAAGAAGGGTAAGTTGAGTCCGAGGTTTATCGGCCCTTTATAGATATTGCGGCGTGTTTGGAGGTTGCTTATGAGCTTGCCTTGCCTCCCAGCCTAGCAGGAGTTCATCCGGTATTTCACATCTCTATTCCCCGGAAGTATCAAGGTGATCCGGCTCATGTTTTGGATTTCAGTTCAGTCCAGTTGGACAAGGATCTATATTATGTTGAGGAGCCAATAGCCATTTTTGATAGAAAGCTCAGGTCAAAGAATATTGCATCAGTAAAAGTTCAGTGGAGGGGTCAACCGGTCGAGGAGGCGACTTGGTTGGCCGAGCAGGATATGCGCAGCCAGTACCATCATCTTTTCACAGCTTCAAGTATGTCTTTTTGCTCCTTCGAGGACTAACGGTTTTCTTAAGAGGGGGAGAATGTAACGACCCGACCGGTCATTTTGTGAGTTAGAGCCCCGATCCCCCAATAACTATTTTCCCCACGTTTGTTTCTACTATTGGGATTTTCGGAGTGATTAGTTACGGAATTTGGATAGTTTTTGGCATGCATAGTCCCTAATAATGAGTTTAAGCCTTAAAAATCAGACCGTAGTCAGAACTGTGTGAAGACGAATCCGGAATGGAATTTCGTAGCCTCGTTGAGTGATTTTGGGGTTAGGAGCGTGTCCAGAATGTGTTTTCGATGTCTGTAATAGATTTAGGCTTAAATTGGCGAAAGTTAGATTTTCGGCGATTTCGGCCGATAGGTGAAATTTTGATATAGGGATCAGAATGGAATTCCGATAGTGCCTGTAGGTTCATAGTGTCATTTGTAACCCGTGTTTCAAATTTGAGGTCATTCGTACTAGTTTGATGTTGTTTGGCATCGTTTGTAGATTTCGGAAAATTTCTAAGTTCTTAGGCTTGAATTCATGTTTAATTCTTGTTTTTGGTGTTATGAGATGTGGTTTTAAGGCTCGACTAAGTCCAAATGATGTTATATGACTGGTTGGTAGGTTTGGTTGAGGTACCGGAGGTCTCGAGTGTGTTTTGAATGCTCAACGGGAAGGATGATAGGGGAATTGAATTTCTTCTTGGGTCTACAAGTCAAGCAAACTCCTAAGGGCACAATGATAAGTAAGTAGAAGTACATTAAGAGCATCTGAAGAGATTTCAAATGGAAAGTTCAAAAATCATTGATACTCCCATTGCTATTTCCACTCAGCTAGACATGGATAAACCTGGTTCTCCTGTGAATGCGACCATCTATAGAGGTATCATTGGGTCACTCTTGTATCTCACAACAAGAAAACCAGATATCATTTTCATTGTGGGAATTTGTTCCAAGTATCAATCTAATCCAAAGGAATCTGATCTAAAGGTTGACAAGATAATCCTAAGTCATCTCAAAGGAACGCAGGACCTGGTTCTCTACTATCCCTCAGGGGACAATTTTCATTTAGTCGGATTTGCTGATGTTGATTATGCTGGTTATCTGGTGGATAGGAAAAGCACTTCTGGCATGGCACATTTTTTGGGTTCATGTCTGATCTCACAGGGTACAAGAAAACAAAATTCAATGGGTCTTTCAACTACAACAGTTGAATATGAGGCAACTGCCTCTTGATGTGCTCAACTGCTGTGGATCAAGTAACATCTGGAAGACTTTTGTGTGTTTTTTGATTGTGCGCCCTTACTATGTGACTACACTAATGCTTTCAACATGGCAAAGAATCTAGTTCAACTTAAGAGAACAAAGCACATTGATGTGCGACATCACTTCCTTAGAGACAATGTTGAAAAATAACTCATCTGCATGAAGTTTTGCAGCACTGAAGATAAAATTGGAGATATCTTCGCCAAAGCACTAAGTAGAGAGCACTTTGAAAAGAATCACTTGGTCCCTCGATGATTGGCTATGAGATAAATGAATAGGTAAAATATCTAAAAAGTGTTTTCTTACAAAGTCTAAGTCATTTCTATACCGTTGTAAGTAGATGTGCATGATGATTACAGAGCAAACAAGTAGCTAATGGTATCACTTTGGTCAAAGGACGAGGTTCGCATTTACAAAATCTGTCAGGGAACCTGGTTCCCTTGACACAGGTTAGTAGTTCATCTGTACTCTCAGTTTCTCTCTTTTCTTTTTGTTTTAACCCAAAAATCCTACCCGTTATGAAATGACCCATCTACCCAAAAATTGATACTCGTTCCTAACCGGTCCGTCATCCCTTTTAAATATATCCACACATGGCCACTTTTATAAATGTACACATCACAAGCCAAAATTTCCTATTTCTTAAACAACCAGACACTCTCTTCTTCCATAAACTCTTACCTCACTCCATCATATTTGAAAAATATGAAACCAAAAATGGTCCAAGCATCGTCCCCACGGTGTCTTCATCAGTTGAAACACTATTTATAGATCCTACAACCCATGTGCTACCCAGTCCAAACACTAATCCAGATTCCCAACCACCCACTGTCTTTTCTCCAACCCAATCAAGTATTGGTTCTCATGGGAGTCGCAAAACTTCGAATCCCAAAAGGTTTGTGGCTAGGACTGAACGACCCAGCCGGTCGTTTTTCGAGTTAGAGTCCCGATCCCCTAATAATTGCTTTCCCCACATTTGTTTCTTCTATTGGGACTTTCCGGAGTGATTAGTTACGGAATTCAGAGAGTTTTTGGGACGCATAGTCCTTAATTATGAGTTTAAGCCTTAGAAATCGGACGGTAGTCAGAACTATGTGAAGATGGATCCGGAATGGAATTCCATCGACTCTGTTAGCTCTGTTGAGTTATTTTTGGGGTTAGGAGTGCGTTCAGAATGTGTTTTCGAGGTTTGTAGTAGATTTAGGCTTGAATTGGCGAAAGTTAGATTTTCGGCAATTTTGGCCGATAGGTGAAATTTTGATATCAGGCTCGGAATGGCATTCTGAGAGTGGTTGTTGGTTTGTAGTGTCATTTGTGACCCGTGTGTCAAATTTGGGGTCGTTCGAACTAGTTTTGATGTGGTTCGACATCGTTTGTAGATTTCAGAATTTTTTTAAGTTTTTAGGCTTGAATTCATGTTCAATTCTTGTTTTTAGTGTTATGTGATGTGGTTTGAAGGCTCGACTGAGTTCGAATGATGTTATATGACTGTTTGGTAGGTTTGGTTGAGGTCCTGGGGGCCTCAGGTGTGTTTTGAATGCTCAACGGGAAGGATTTTGGACTTAAGTAATTGTTGGTATTGTTGAACATGTCAATTTCGCACCTGCGGATGTTGGATCGCAGGTGCGATTCCGCAGAAGCGAGGGGATGAGTCGTAGGTTCGGTCTTAGGCTTAGAGGTCAGTGGTCGTAGTTGCGGCTCAAGGACTGCAGAAGCGGAACCGCAGATGCAGAATCTGGGCATTTAATGAATTTACACAAATGCGGAACCCCTACCGCAGAAGCAGGACCGCTGGTACGGTGGACCCCTCGCAGAAGCGGAAATCGCTGGTCAGAAATATGAAAAATCGAGGGGTTGAGTTCATAACTTCTAAAATTGATTTGGAGCTCGGGAATAGGCGATTTTGGGGCGTGAATTTCACGTATTAGCTTCGAATTAATTAGTTAGATTAATTACTTGAAGTTATATTTACATTATGCAACTGAATTGAATAGATTTGGGGCATTTGGAGCCGGGTACTCGTGGCAAGAACGTGATTTCGAGTGGTCGAGGTAAGTGGCTTGCCTAACTCTGTGTTGGGGACTTCCCCTTAGGATGTTTATTGACATTAACTGTTATGTGGGAACCGTGTACGTGAGGTCACGAGTACGTACACAGGACATTATTGCAAAAAACCCATTTTTCCTTCAAAAATTATAAATTTTTTTCTCCTATTTCATTTCATTAATGTGTTAAATTGTTTAACTTAGATTAGGAAGCATGTTTACCTGTTTAATATTAAATTGCCTATCTGATACTCTGTGCGCCATGTTTAGTTAGCTTATTGCTTTCCCCTACATGCGCTTTGATGAACTGTTTAAATTGATGCCTTATCTGTCATTCATTTTGCATTGCATATTTAAATTGGGACTACGGACGTATTACGGGAGATCCCCATGTACTGCACATTTAAATTGGGACTAGGAACGTATTCCGAGAGATCCCCCAGCATTGCATATTTACTTTGGGACTACAAATGTATTCCGGGAGATCCCCCTGTACTGCATAATCATTTGGAACTACGGGACGGTATCTCAGGAGATTCCACCTTGTGATACATTGTGCTGAGATGAGGGCTCTCTTTACTGTTATGTATTAGAATATTTTTGTTACTGTTTACTGTAGAAATTACTTATCTTTGTACCGTTTGAAATTGATTTATATAACCATCCAGTAGAGCCTTAACCTGACTTCGTCACTACTTGACTGGGGTTGGGCTTCGCACTTACTAGGTACCAAATGTGGTGTACTCATGCCCTTTCCTGCACATGTTTTTCGTGTGCAGATCCAGGTACACGTTATCTGTCGTGTGGCTAGTTGTTGCTGCTGTTTCCAGGAGACCGCAAGGTATTTCTGCTGCATTCGCAGAATCCTCCGAGTCGCCTTCTATTCTATCTTGTAGAGATTTTTCTTATGTACTTCTCAATTTTGTTTAGAGCTACAGTAGCGTAGAAACTTGTGACTATATTGTGACAATCCGGGTCTTTGGGAGTTATATTGTGTACAAGCCGAGCGGCATCGTTATGATTATTAAGATTTTTCCCTTTACTTCTTTATTTATCGTATTTTTAATTAAGTTTTATCCGCAAATTAGGCTTACCTAGTCGTAGAGACTAGGTGCCATCATGATACCTTTCAGAGGGTAATTTGGGTCGTGACAAGTTGGTATCAGAGCTAGGTTCATAGGAGTCACAAGTCACAAGCCGGTTTATTAGAGCCTCATGGATTGGTACGGAGACCTCCGTATCTATCTTCGGGAGGCTATGTACCTGTTACGAACATTCATATTCTTTGGTTTCCTTGTCGTGCGAGTTATTGACATAAATTTTTTTTCTAAAACTCTACTCTATTCTTTCTCACAAATGGTGAGGACCCGTAGCGGGAGGACCGATAATCAGGCACCCGAGCCCCCTTTCAGAGCTGCTAGAGGCAGGGGCCGGGGTAGAGGATGAGCACGCGGTGTAGCCCGAGCACCAGCTCCAGTGACAGAGGAGCCCACTGTGGGGCAGAACATTTTCTCATGATATTCTTGACCTGACAAGGATGCGCCAACTGTCGTGAATTTCACAGTGGACACATTTGTTCACAAATGACCATCCTAAAGTGTATGAGGCCGAGGTGTGTAGTTTCTATGCTGACTTCTTCACAATAGAGGGTGATAATATCTGCATGAAAGTAAATGGTGTTGACTTTGTGATGAATGAGGTTATACTAGGAACAATTTTGGGAGTGCCTACTGATGGCATATCCTCTATTGATGGAACCTGCTCTCCAAACTTCCGAAATGTTATCTTGAAAGATAATGTAGTGCAACAAGGAGAACGTGTACACAAGAAGGCTCTCCTTTAAGTGTACCAACTGATGTATGAAATGGTGAACAAAGTCTTGCTCCCATGCACAGAAAGACGTTCCATTACATCAAGAGCATACTTGTTTCTCATTGAAGCACTAGATGCCTTCACTACTGTAAACCTGCCTAGTGTCATGATAGAGCATATGAAGAAGGTTGTAGAATTTAAGGATGGTAATCATGGGTTTCCTTATGGGTTCCTACTCACTAAAGTATTTGAATTTTTTCAAAGTCTTTATGGGAAAGGCTAAAATGGGTACTCGCAAGAAAACATTCTCCAAGACCACCTTAGAAGAGTGTGAGTGCATCGATAAGAAGGGAGCGGTAGGCAACACTTCTACTATCTCTCAATTGATTGAAGCTCAGAACATTTCCACAGAAGAGATAAGGAAGCTGAAGGCAAGGAATGCCATTCTCAAAGGTCAGCCCAATCAGGCCTAGAAGGCACCAGGTTCCGGCAGCTCACAAGGTACAGAGGTTGCACGTCTAACTAAGGAAAATGTTGATCTCCGAAAATAGGTTGAGGACCTGAAGGAGAGGTTTCTAAATGAGTAGGTGTCAGCAAATGCTCGAATAGACATCCTCCTAGAACAACTGCTTCTTCCTATGCCACCACTGCTCCTTAAAGTCGTTCCCTTCCTGGTGTCAAGTTCAAAGTGTTTGTCCTCTATTTTGGTTTCCCGTGTTTAGATATGTTTGATGAATGGTTCCTTTTTGTTGTTTTTATTTTGTGGAGTAATAATGAAACTGCTCCATGTATAATTTCCAGAATCAATGAATATTTTGTCCTTTTGCTATGCATACCTTGCTCTTATGCTCTATTTTTAGTCATGTTTGTGCGCACATATGTGGCATGAGTTAACCAAGATAGACTTATTTTTGCATATTGCTTGCTACTCTTCTTTTTATGATGCCAAAAGGGGAAACGATTATTGAGGGGGAACTAGAGGGGAAACAACTTCAGAGAGAATACAAAAAATACATATATTGTTCTGGTTCTCAGCGGGAACTTCAATTATAAGTTTGTCATCATAAAAAAGGAGAAAATTGATAGGTTAAGCACCCTGCTACGTTTTGATGATCTAACAAACTTAATGTCAAGAACCAGATAAGAAACATGTTTCATATCCTCAAGCAGTCAAGAACAACAAGTCTCAAGTTTGGGACATGTCTCAACATTTCAGAGTCAAGAAACAACAGAGGAAACATATGGACATCAGTTCCCTTGCTAACTGTACCAGTAAACCCCTACAATTGTAAAGTCGCTGTAAATGTTTCTGTGCATACACGCAATAGTGAAAACAGTGCAACAATCACTTTATGAGGAATGCCCTTTTACCAAACATGCTTGTATCATTCAAGTGATCTTACTTATGTAGTAATAACATGAAGCAAAGGCAAAGAATCACACTTGCACATCCTAGAATTCATCAAGCATTATCTCAAGTGTGTGTCAATCTGGCTAGTGACTTCCAAGGGCATAAAAAACAAAGAACAACATAACGAAGGACCAATTTCCTGTATTGAGTCACTATATGTCCTTATCTTAGTCAGAAGCATTGTGTAGGAAATCATTTGTAAAACCATAAACCTTGTGTTTGTGTCTTGGCTAGATTTAGTCGAGTTGTAAGCTTTGTGATAGAGTTATTACAAAGGGGCTTGTAATAAAGTTGTTACAAGATAGTAAGGGATTAAGAGGTTAATTCCTAGGTTACAATGGGTGGTAATCTAAAGTTTGCTTAGCAGTGAAGTTGAAATCTTATGAGGGTAGGTCGAATTTTTAATCCCGTGAGTTGGGAGTTTTCCACGTAAAACTCTACTGTGTCATTTACTTACTATTGTGTGTGTGCATTTTGTGGGAACTAATAGAGAACCTTATTCTCTATATAGTTTGGTAGACCCTTAGTTTCGATCAATACCCAAGCTAGACGTTGTCACTATGATGATTGATGATGATGGGGAAGCCAGTGATGAAGGGGTTTCCCCACAAAGAAGACAACAAACTTGTCACGACCCAAACTAGAGGATCATGACTAGTACCCGAGGCATACTTGCCGAGCACCCTCGTACATTTTATCTAATCTTCTTATTATCTTTAAAGGCCGACGATATCAATATAAGTGGTAAATATGGATTGTGAACACCAAACAATGAAAGATAATGGAATGAACATGCATAACATGGGATAACAAGACTGCCAAGAAACTACATATAAGTTAGGAGCTAACACACTTCCATGAAAGACTATAAAACAAAAATCATCCGACAAGGCATACCAAACTATGAAAGTCTTGCTCCTTTGAGGATTCCACTAGTGAATGGTTGGATAATCTTTGGTACGATAGCAAGATTCGTTTCCTGTTAGGAACTTTGCTACCAATACAAAGATTATCTAATAACCACCAGCGACTTGTAGTGAAGAAGCACTCGTTAATGGTCGAATAGAATTGGGTCTGATAGCAAGCTTTGTTTCCCATTAGGAACTTTTTTATAGAGCCAAAGATTGTCTTACCATCCTGTAGTAGTTTGTTGTTTCCATGCCATGTCATTTAAAGGTCTTGTTTCTGCTAATTGCGTTTTCTTTGTAGTATGATTTTCGTTGCTACCTCGTTAAAACCCTTGCTAGAAAAATTTAATTGGGACAAAAACTAGGTGAAGGGAAAAAGAGTGCATCTCATACTTTAAATATAAACGGTGCTCATCAGCAATAGTAACTTTTATGGTGTTCCACATTCCAGTTGCTCAACAATTTTACTCTATCTTGGTTTTCTAATTCATATGATCCTTTTTCGGTGACAACTGAAACACGTTAGGGCCCTCCCACGTCTGACCTAGCTTCCATGCGTTGAGCTCTCGGGTGTTTTGAGTTACTTTTATTAAAATTAAATCTCCCGCTTTAAAATAATGGAGATTTTCTCTTGGATTATGGTATCTTTCCATTCTTTGTTTTTGGCCTCCATCCTTATATGCGCCAAGTCCCTGCTTTATCAAGGAGCTCCAATTTGACTAGCAATGCTTTGTTATTTTTTTCTTTGTCTGCAGGGAAGTATCTAATGGTAGGCTTCTGCTCCGTATATGCGAGAAAAAGGTGCTCTCCCGTGGTTGACTTGACCGTTGTCCAGTATGCCAATAGTACTCCCGGTAAATCTTCGGGCCATTTTCCATTGGATTTTTCCAATATCTTTTTGAGATTTTGAATAATCATCTTGCTGGTCGACTCTGCTTGGTCATTTGCGCTTGGATGGTATGGTGAAGATCAAATACTTTGTTATTTTCAAATCCTCAAGAAATTTTGTTACCTCTGCGCCTATGAATTATGGCCCATTATCACAAGCTATCTCCTTTGGTATTCCGAACCTACAAATTATGTTCTCCCACATGGAATCGAACACTTCGCACTCCGATTTTCTGGGAAGGATCTGCTTCAACCAGTTAGAGAAATAGTCAATTAAAATCAAAAGAGACCTTACCTTACCAGGAGCTGGTGGCAGTGGACTGACTATGTCCACCCCTAATTTCTTGAACGGCCATGGCGAAAATGCCGAATGCAATAGTTCTCCCAATTGGTGTACTAACGGCGCATGGCGTTGACACTTCTCGTGTTTCTGAACGAACTCCTTAGCGTCTTGTTCCATCCAAGGCCAGTAGTAACCTGCCTTAACTAATTGTAACACTAACGAGTGCACACCTAAGTGATTTCTACAAACTCCTTCGTGAACTTCTCTAATGATGTAATTGGCCTCAAAGGATCCAAACTATCGAGCCATTGGTCTTAGAATGACTTTCTATACAACTTCCCTCTCTAGAAATTGTAGCGAGTTACTTTTGTGCAGAGTGCCCCTTGATCGCTTCGGTTCCTCGAGTAGTTTGTCGTGCTGAAGGTAGTTGATGATTTCATTTCTCCAGTCGCAGACCAAGTTGGTCGCATTTACTTCACAATAACCGTACACATCAAATACCGATTACATGAGCTGTACGACCAAACCAGAATCTGATCCCTTCATTTTGTGAATGAGCCAAGATTGGCCAGTGCGTCTGCTTCCCCGAACTGTGCTAGCATAGACTGAACTTTTGCCACATATTGTTGCATGCATTCCTCTTTGGTGTCGAAGATCTTGTATACCTGATTTGCCACCAATTGGGAATAACATTTTATTCAATAACCTCAAAGTCTAGTCCTCGGTCCAGTTCAAAACCTGCAATCAAAGCCTCATAATCGGCCTCATTATTAGTCAACAGAACAGTTTTTATGACGTGCCTCATGGTTTCTCCCGAGAGCATAATTAATACTACTCTAATCCCAGACCATTAAGGTTGAAAGCTTTGTCCAAGAATAAGGTCCAAACTCCTGATGTCATTTCTAACACCATCACCACTTCTTTGGTGGACAAAGGCAGCAGTCCGAGACAGAAATCGGCCACGAAGTGGGCCAAAACTTGCGATTTGATCGCAACCCTAGGTTTGTACTCGTGTCAAATTCACTCATTTCGAATGCCTACTTGACAATTCAAGTTTTTGAATGATATTTTGCAGGGGAAAGTTTGTCATCGCGACTATCAGGTGGCATTGAAAAGAAGGCCTAAGATTTCGGGCGGCGACTACGAGAGCTAAGGAAAATTTATCGAGGTTTGGGTAGCGAGTTTCCATTCCTGTTAAAATTTTCTAACATAATATATAGGAGATTGCGTACCTTCGTCTTCCCTGACTAGAATGGAACTTACTGCTACCTCTGAGATCGCTAAGTAAATTAGCAACTGTCCCCCTTCCTTCGATTTTGATAGTAACGGCGGGCTTGATAAATACCTTTTCAAGTCTTTTAGGGCTTGCTAGAATTCCATAGTCCATTCGAAGTAATTCTTCTGCTTCAGAAGTTAGAACAAGTGATGGCATTTTTCCGAAGACTGGGAAATGAATCTGCTTGGGGCGGCCAGTCTTCCATTTAACCTTTGGATTTCTTTCACATTTGACAGCTAGTTGAGAATGTCCTCGATGGCTTTAATTTTATCGGGATCGACATTGATCCCCCTTTGTGGCACCAGGAAACCCAAAAGTTTACCGGAGCTGACCCAAATGCACACTTTTCGGGATTAAGCTTCATGTTATGGTTCCTTAGTATGTCAAAACTTTCTTGCAAGTGTTTCAAATGGTCACTAGCATTCAAATAGTTAACCAGCATATCATCTATGTAAACTTCCATTGTTCTCCCAATTTACTTTTGGAACATTTTTTTCACGAGCCTCTGGTAAGTGGCTCTGCCGTTTTTAAGACCGAAAGGCATAACATTGTAGCAATATGTGCCAATGTTCGTTATTAAACGAAGTCTTTTCCTGATCCTCCAGGTTCATTCTGATTTGGTTGTGCCCGAAATAGGCGTCGAATAAGATCATCAACTCATGCCCGGTCATTGGATCAATCATTTAATAAATGTTGGTAATGGTGATGGGTATTTTGGGAAGGCCTTATTCAAATCCTTATAATCTTCGCACATGCGAAATTTATTATTAAGTTTTGGAACTACTACTACGTTAGCTAGCCAGTTGGGATACTTTACCTCCTAGATTAAACCGATATCAAGGAATCGAGTTATCTTTTCTTTAACTAACCTATTTCTGACCTTGGAATTCGGCCACTCTTTTGCCTTACCGGAGGGATGTTCGAGTCCAGGCTTAACTTGTGCACAACCACTTCTAGCAAAATACCTGTCATATCCGTATGCGACCATGCAAAACAATTAACATTAATTTTAAGAATATTTATAATTCTTGTCATGAGCTCATGGTTTAATCATGTCCCCAAGTGTAACTTTCTCTCTAAGAACTTCTCGAACAATGAGACTTGTTCGAGTTCTTCCGGTGTGAATTTGGTTGCGTCTGTATTTTTCGGTACCTGGAAATAACTTCGTACCTGATAGGATTTTGACGGCTCCTCCCCTTTGTTGACTTCGTGTGGTTTGGGAGAGGGTTCCGGTTCCTATAATTGCTATGTCACATGCTCCTTCCCTTTACTGTTGCAAACCAAGATCGCGATCATCTCCCTTGCCGCCGGTTGATCTCCTCTTATTTGTTTAATTCCCTCTAGAGTTGGTAATTTCAGAGGTTGATGGTATGTTGATGGCATAGACTTCATCTCGTATAGCCATGGTTTTCCAAGAATAATGTTGTAGCCCATGTCTTCATCTACTACTTCAAATAAGGTAGTCTACATGACCCCTCGGAGTTTGTGGGCAGCAGGATTTCCCCTCGGCTTGTCAGACTTGCTAAGCTGAACCCAGCAAGGAGATTTGTGGCCGGAATGATGCTCGTGGTTAGTGTTTCTTATTCCAACATTCTCCATTGAATGATATTGGCTGAACTTCCCATGTCCAGCAAAACACGTTTAATTTTAAAATCTAAAATGTTAAGAGAAACTACCAGGGCATCGTTGTGCGGTAGTAGGAGTCCATCAACATCCTCCTCTGTGAAGGTGATATTGTCCTCAGCCGCTTCCCGGAGTCCTTTTCTATAAATCACCGACACCTTTGTCTTTTTGCTGCCAAAACGTTTACACCATTAATCTCCCCCCCCCCCCCCCCCCCCGATAAGAAGGGATTTTGACTACTTTTTTGCACTCTTTTACTTTCATTTTAGCTAAAAAATGTTTAAAGGAATTCCCGAGAAATAATGAAATGTGCTATTTGCATGAGTATTGAAAAATCAGCCAAAGAGATCAAAATCAACTCAAGAAGAAGTAATTTTGGACAAGGACTAAAACAAAGCAAAAAGAGCAAAGTGCGGACCACACAATATTGTGTGCGGCCGCAGATTATGAAGAACCCCTAACAAATTTCCTGTGTAAAGTGCGTACCGCACAATTATTGTGCGGCGACAGAAGATGAGGTTCATAGAGATGGAAGTTTGGGTCTCTGAAGAAGTGTAGACCACACTATTATTGTGCGGCCGTAAAATTCAAATGTGCGGCCGTACTTAGAAATTTGTGGTCTGCATAAGTCTCTCATATCAAGCTCAAGTTAAAGAGTGTGGCCGCACTCATAAATGTGCAGTCCGCAGAATCTGAAGAAGTGTGGCCGCAACTCAGAATTGTGCTGCCGCAGAAGTCCATCCTTTCAAGCAAGCTTCAAATTGCGGACCTCACATAGAATTGTGCGGCCGCAGAACCTTTATAGGGGCAATTTTATCCGATATTTTCAGTTGGGTATAAATAGTTCTTTTCGTCAAATTTAGGTTATGTTTTGAAGACCAAAAAGTAGATAGTTTTTTTTCCTTTATTGTTTTGGGAAACTTTGTATTAGTTTATCATTTTAACATTGGATTTTCATCCCTTTATCATCTATTATGAGTTTAATCTTAGTTTCTTCTTTAATTTCTTTATTTTTCCTATGAGTAGCTAAATCCTTAGCTAGGGTTGTGACCCAACCCTAGTGCGGGTACCTAATGGGTGATTGATTTAGGGCTTGTTTGTGATTGGGTGTGTGATATTTAGCCTTGTTCTTGCTTGAATTTGAGAATTAATGGTTGCAAACATTGATTCATGCCTAATTGACTTAGTCTCTACCTGAGAAAGAAATACTAAGTCTAGGAAAACATAGTTAACAAGAAATTGGGGTGAACTCAAGAAATTGATAACCCCAATTAAAGGGTTGAATCTAGAGATAGTAAGACCCGACTTGAGCATCTATCACTTGTTTTGTGAATTACTCATTTGGACTTGAGAAAGTCAAATGGGGCAAAACCACTAAAACTACCGAGAGATTTAGGGTGGGTAATTGCGTGATTGCTATATTACACCCCGACCAATCAAACATGAGCCCACAATCTCCTCTTGTTTGACTAACATGCAGGTACACTCTACTTTTGTGGTACTCCTAAAGAGGAATAAAGCTATAGGATGGACATTGGCGGATAATCAGGGTATATGCCCCCCTTTTGTATGCACAAGATTATATTTGAGGAGGATGCCAAACTCTTCGTTGAACATCAAAGAAGATTAAATGAAGCAATGAAAGAGGTGATGAAGAAGGAGATCATAAAATGATTGGATGCCGGGGTTGTTAACCCCATATCCGAAAGCTCGCGGACCTCTCCGGTGCAATGTGTCCCAAAGAAAGGGGGCATGACTGTGGTAACAAATGATAAGAATGAGTTGATATGCACAAGAACAGTCACCGTTGAGAGTGTGTATGGAATATCGGAAGCTCAAAAAGTCACTCGGAAAGATAATTTCCCACTCGCATTCCTTGATCAAATGCTTGATAGGTTGGAAGGTCGAGATTTCTATTGTTTACTTGATGGATATTCCGAATAAAATCAAATTCTTATTGCTCCGGAGGACCAAGAGAAGACTACTTTCACTTGTCCCTATGGTATTTTTGCATTTTCGCGGATGCCATTTGGGTTTTTTTTGTTGATAAAACTAACACTTTATTTCATAAAAAACTGGCTTTACATATCCAGATTAATGCTGACCATTAATCTCCTATTCACTATTAGAAATGTTAACACTATGACTACACTAACTTCAATCAACTATAACCTATGCTAAGGAAAATTGTTTAAACTCTCCAATTCTTTTTGCCATTTGGTCTTTTTCCTCCCTTGTATGTGCATATGTATAGCAATTTCCTTGCAAAGATCATCCACATTATATCTGCCTTAGTTGAATCTAATCGAGTTCCTTTCGCGCCAAATACAGTAGACAACCATCACGAAAACTGATGTAGTCATCATTGCTTTGCAATTTTTCCTTTTTGCCACACTACTCATCCAACTCAGTTCATTCTACCAGCTTCCTATCTGCCTTGCAGTGCCCAACCATTTCAATACTCTGTCCCATAGCTTGTTATTTTTTGGACAGCCAAAGTATAAATGATCAAAAGTTTCCATATTGTTTGCACATAACACACATTCTAATGGAACTTGAATTCCAAACTTTATGAGTCTATACACAGTTGCTATCCTTTGATGAATAGCTAACCATAGATGAAATTTGAATCTATGATGAATCTTTGTATGTAAATGAATGCTTTTCCAAACAATTGTTGGAAATTGAGTCTGCATCTGAACATAAGCTTTATGTATTTGGAACTTGCCTTGCTTCACTAAGCTCTCCAGTGTAGATATAAGACTTCTACGAACATGCCTCATCTGCTTCAAATCTTCCTTTTCCTCTCTGATTTTTCTGACCACCCATGCTGTTGTTTTGGGTGTGTTCATTTCTTCAATATCTCTGTTTCTTATATAGTAACTGTGTTCCCATTTGATCCATAGTGTATCTTTCTTCATTGCCAATGCCCATAGATGTTTCTGTAATGCTTCTTTATTCCATATCTTCATATTTATGACATTCAAACCTCTAGTAGATCTAGGTTGACATATCTTGACCCATGCAATCAAAGCTTTCCTTAAGAAATCAGTTGAACCAGTCCACAGAAAGGTCCTACATATGGTCTCTATCATCTTCATGATCTTCTTTGGAAATAAAAATATTTGAGCTCAGTATGTTTGTATTCCAAACAACACATATTTGATGAGATGAATTCTTCCAGAATATGAGATTATCCTAGCTGACCAGCATCTTACTCTTTCAGTAATCTTTTTTACTAGAGGTAGACATTGGTGGATGTTCAGCTTCCTTAGCGACAATGGAACCCCCAAATACTTAAAGGGTATAAAGCTCTCTGTATATCCAGTAAGCTCAATCAATTGCTCCTTTATATGTTGTGCCACACCAGCAATATAAATTGAGCTCTTTTCTGCACTTGCTTGCTGCCCACATGCAGCTGAAAACCTATTTAAGGCTTCCTGTAATATAGTAACTGAAGTTATGTCACCCCTGCAAAACATTAACATATCGTCAGCAAAACATATATGTGTCACTTCCAGCTTTTTGCACTTTGGATGGAATTTGAACTCCTTTAGAAAGGACAGTTGGTTTATCTCCCTTTGTAAGTATTCCATAGTAATCACAAAGAGGTAAGGAGACATTGGATCTCCTTGTATTATTCCTCTCTTAGCTGGAAAAGGTTTGGTAAGTCCACCATTCAGAACTAAAAGAATAGGACACTATTGTCACACATTCCATTATCCATAGAATGAACTTCTGAGGGAAGCCAAGATCAGTAAGCATGTATCTAACAAACTGCCAGTCCAATAAGTCATAAGCTTTCCTTAGGTCCACCTTGAGAACACATCTTGGAGACAAGCCTTTCCTATTATAGCCATTAAATAATTCATGACTAAATAGGATATTATCAACAATACTCCTCCCTTCTATTAAAGCAGACTGTGCTTTTCCAATTATAAGCTCAATTACCCTTTTGATTCTTTTAGTCAGGATCTTGGCAATGATTTTGTACACAGTAGTGCAGCAAGAAATAGGTCTATAGTCTTTCATGTTGTAGGTGCTGGAACTTTCGGGATCAAAGTTATAGTTGTACAGTTCCATGCTTGCTTCATCTTACCTGTTTGGAAAAAGAATAACACAACATCATATATATCTCGTCTCATTTCCTTCCAGTGCATGTAAAGAATTCTATTGGGAAGCCATCAACTCCAGGGGCTTTATCATTTGGCATGTCTTTCACTGCTTCATCTATCTCTGCATATATTATTTCCTGTATTAGTTCCCGCTGTTGTTGTATTAATAGGCATTCTCCTGCTTAGATGAATCTGGTATTAGGACATGGCTTTATTCCAGAAGCTTTTCCCATAATTTGTTTGAAAAAGCATGTGAATTCTTTTTCTACAACTTTAGGGTCAGTGATCTTAACTCCCAAATCATTATACACAATAGTAATTGTGTTCTTGCTTGCTCTAATCTTCAGCTGTGCATAGAAATATTTATAGTTTGAATCCCCATAATCAATCCAGGTTACTCTAGCCTTCTGCCTTAGTATTCTCTCCTCTATGATAACTCCATTTCTCTAGCTCCTGCAGAGTCTGTTTTTCCTGTTCTATCAACACTTGATTGAAAGGATCAAGTATCAAATTGGCCTTAGTACCCTCCAGATTCTGTCTTATTTGAGTCAATCTTTGCTCAAAGCTTGCCATCTCCTTGTTTAGACCTCTAGCCTCAGGTTTTAGCTTTTGTAACTTCTGCCAGATACCAGTCATAAGATCATTTTCCAGCTTCTGCTTCCAAATTCTATCTACCATAGGCTTAAACTCCTTGTGCTCCATTGTTACCATGTACAATTTGAATGGCTTGGGATATATAGTACTCCTTTTCCATATTTGGACCAAGATAGGTGAGTGATCTGACACTCCAGGTTCTAAACATTCAGCTTCCACATGCCCATAACTTTAGTTCATTCAAAATTTCCAAAAGCCCAATCAATCTTGTTGTAAACTCTACCATTTGCACTTTTCTTATTACACCAAGTAAAGAAACAACCCTTTGTCCTCAATGGGTCCAGTTGCATGTTATCAATACACTTCTTGAACTTCTGAACCTCATTCACAGTATTTGCTTGTCCTAACCTATCATCTCTGGTTAGAACATTGTTGAAATCACCACTTATGAGCCAGGGAATTTGAACTTGCCCCCCTATCTGTTGCAAATCATACCATAGACTTGCTCTTTCCTGCAGCTTGTTCCTAGCATACACTACAGTCAACATAATCTGATAACCAGTCACTGGATCATTCACTAGACAATGAATGAATTGCTCATGGATTTGAATTATGTTAACAATCTAAGTGGTTTTCAATAACACCCATATTCTCCCATTTTCAACCTTTGAATAGTTACAGCAATAACCCCAAACCTTTTCTACCTTATACAGGATATATTTTGCCTTATTTTCTTTTACTATTGTCTCTAGACATCCTAAGATATCTATTGTATTCTTTTGCAAAACGATTCTCAATTCCTTCCGCTTATAGGACTTATTCAACCCTCTTATGTTCCAAGTACTTATAATCATGGTGGTTTTTGTATACGATCAGAATTCATCACCCCTCCCTGTACAACAATTTTCCCACACTCTTCCAGTATTTAGAAGTGCAAGCCTCACCATTTATAGCATGATGAACAATTGGAGTATTATTCCTTTCACTACCTTCCTTACTTTGTATCATCATACTCTTTTGATCTGATTCATCTGCTGTGTTCTACTTTCCTTTGTCAATTTCTGTTGGAGGTTGTACTTCAATCACCTCTCCAATCCCCTCTTCTTGTTCCTATTGATCATTTGGCTTCCATTCCTGAATAACTTTCCTCCTTATGCCTCTATTTCTTCTTTTAGGGGCCTTGAATTAAGCATCTTCATGATGTTTGGTTGACATCCAGCACTCGAAGATATCATGACCAAAATGTAAGCATTCACTACAGAATTTTGGCCTCCATTCATACAATATTTCCTGTTGTCGAGTACTAGTGGGAGTTACAATCTCAATATTCTCCACAAATGGCTTTGTAATGTCAACTTTCACAAGCACTCTAGCATAGGAGATTTTGTTCAATTCTTCTATAAATTTATTTGTGTACATTGGTAAACCAACATCACTAGCCACCTTACTTAATGCATCAACAGTCCAGTACCCAACTGATAGACTAGGACAATGAATCCACAAAGGAATAATAGTGATACATTTAGGATCAAAGTGGAAATCTCTTTCCCAGTTCTGTAAAATAAATGGCTTGTTATGATATGAATATAGCCCTACTTGCTCGCCTGTATCTCTTTCCTCCACTGTTGTGAAACGAAACACATCATATCCATCTTGGTGATATAGAATTTGGGGTTTAGTGACAAAATCCCACACTGATTCTACATAGTTCTCCATAGATTTCTCATACGGAGCATCACCAAGTACATATCCAATTAGAGAAGTCACCTAGTATTCATTTAGCTCACTTACATCTTTTTCGTCTATTTGAATGACAACCTTACCATCTCTATGACTTGGTGGAACATACTCCAACCTCATCCATCTGAGAGTTACGATTCTGCTGTCTAAGCTCCTTTGCATGCACAACCTTCTCCATACCTACCTCTGTTGTTGCTATGAGATCTGGATCTGGAGATGGCTTTGCAGATCCAGCTTCAGAAAATTGCAATCGTTTTGGACTAGTTAGCAATTGATCCTTACATTTTTGAGTTTCCTTCTCTGTAACAACATTTGTACTGTTCCATTGATTAATGTTCCCTTCCTCGTCTACACTTAGCTCATTTTCCTCTTGAATTGGTTGGAATCTAGTTGGTAGAAAACATCCAAAAGTTAACAGAGTGAGAGTTTGTATCGCCGAGTTCGCCGGTGTTATAGCAGCAGTCACCAGAGCTGCTTGTTTGCGT
This sequence comes from Nicotiana undulata, assembly GCA_005239495.1. Taxonomy (NCBI): domain Eukaryota; kingdom Viridiplantae; phylum Streptophyta; class Magnoliopsida; order Solanales; family Solanaceae; genus Nicotiana; species Nicotiana undulata. The sequence continues at coordinate 36,766 of ML245924.1, read as the reverse complement.
CTCCTTGCCATCGATGGTGCACGTTAGCCTTTCTTGTCTTACCAGCAGCTTTTCAACGATGTATGATGGCCATCTTCACTGACATGGTGGAGCATTTTCTTGAGGTCTTCATGGATGACCTTTTCGTGGTCAGAAACTCTTTTGATGATTGCTTGAACAACTTGGTTAAGGTCTTGGCAAGATGTGGGGAGACCAACTTGGTTTTGAATTTGGAGAAATGTCACTTCATGGTCGAGGAAGGCATTGTCCTTGGCCACAAAATTTCAAAGCATGGTATTGAGGTCGACAAGGCAAAAATAGAGATGATCTCCAAACTCCCACCCCTACATCCGTGAAGGGAGTGAGGAGCTTCTTGGGTCATGCAGGGTTCTATCATTGATTCATAAAGAAATTTTCTAAGGTGTTAAATCCCTTGTGTAAACATTTGGAGAAGGATTCCAAGTTCCATTTCAATGAGGATTGTATGAAGGCATTTGAATTTCTCAAGTGAAAATTGACTACTACTCCTATTATTACCGCACCAGATTGGAGCTTGCCATTAGAGCTCCCGTGTGATGCAAATGATGTGGCGGTTTGAGTAGTTTTGGGGCAACATATAAACAAAATCTTCCATCCGGTCTACTATGCTAGTAAGACCATGAATGATGCCCAACTCAATTACACAGTGACCGAGAAGGAGCTACTTTTTATTGTATATGCTATGGAGAAGTTTCGTCCGTACTTGATGGGTATGAAGGTGATTATCCACACCGATCATGTGACGCTTCAGTATTTGATGAGCAAGAATGATTCAAAAGAAAGTTTAATGCGGTGGAGGCTTCTATTGCAAGAGTTTGATCTAGATATTCAAGACCGCAAGGGTAGTGAAAACCATGTGGCAAACCACTTGTCTCGTTTGGAGGAGGAGGGGAGGCCACATGACAGCCTTGAGATAAATGATTCCTTTGTCGACGAGCAACTTCTAGCCATTTCAATGACTGGGATGCCATGGTTCGCCGAGTTAGCAAATTATCTTGTGAGTGGTATGGTACTGAATGAGTTCCCTTCAAACCAAAAGAAGAAGCTCAAGCGGGATTGCCTTGACTATTATTGGGATGAGCCGTATCTCTTCCAGATTTGAACTGATGGTGTGATTTGACGATGTGTACCGGAGGAAGAACAAGTGGAAATTCTTGAGGCTTTCCACTCTTCACCATATGGTGGTCACCATGGTGGAGCTAGAACGGCAACAAAAGTGTTGAGTTGTGGATTTTATTGGCCTACTCTTTACAAGGATGCTAGCGATCTCATTAACGTTGTGATGAATGACAATGTGCCGGAGGGATTTCTAAGAAAAAATAGATGTCCCTCACCACCATCTTGGAGATTGACACTTTTGAAGTGGGGGAATTGATTTCATGGGTTCGTTCATGAGCTCTTATGGGAACACTTACATTTTGATAGTTGTGGATTATGTGTGGGTTGAAGCCATGGCTTTACCCAACAATGAAGCTTGAAGTGTGCTGGCATTTTTGAAAAAGAACATCTTCACAAGATTTGGTACTCCCAAGGCCATTATTAGTGATGGGGGATCACACTTTTGCAACTAAGATTTTGATACCTTACTCACAAAGTATGGTGTCACTCAAAAAGTGTCGACCCCCTATCACCTCAAGGAAGCGGGCAAGTGGAAGTTTCCAACTGGGAGATCGAGAGTATTTTGTCAAAGACAGTGAATGCCAACAAGACAGATTGGTCAAAGAAACTTGATGATGCTCTTTGTGCTTATAGGACGGCTTACAGAACACCGATTGGTATGTCTACGTACCTGTTTGTGTTCGGGAAAGATTGTCACCTTCCGGTGGAACTTGAGCATAAGGCAATGTGGGCATTGAAGAAGCTTAATCTTGAAGGGGATGTTGCCGCTAACTTACGGGTGGCACAATTCAATGAGCTTGATTAATTCCGGTACCATGCTTATACAAGTTCGTCCTTATATAAGGACAAGATGAATTACCTCCATAATAAGTACATCCGAAACAAAGAGTTTAAAGAAGGTGATCTTGTGTTATTATTCAATTCTCGGTTGCGGATGTTTCCGGAAAAGTTGAAGTCCAAGTGGAGTGGTCCATTTGAAGTTGTGCATGTGACACCCTTTGGTGCATTAGACTTGAAGATTGAAAATTATAAAGTGTTTAGAGTCAATGGTCACCAGGTGAAGCATTATCTTGGCAATGTTGATGATGGCCACGTCGTGACATTAATCCATTTCAAGTGATAGATGGTAATCTGCATCGTGCCGCAACGTTAAATTAGGCGCTTTTTGGGAGGCAACCCATGTTTCTTTTCATTTTTCATTTTCTTCTTTGTTAGATAGGTTTTGTATAAGCTAATTGGCTTTGAAGTGAATTGCAGGAATGAGTGTCCATTGCAAGTACTGTGATAAAAAAAAATGGCCAAGTGTTGAAAAAGTGCGGACCGCACAATAATGAATGCAACCCCAGAAAGGAATCTACGGCCGCAAAATTCTTTGTGCGGCCGCACATCTGGAGACCTAAAATGTGAAACTCTCTGAAGTTTGTGTTGCAGAGAAAAGGCCATTCTTCGGCCGCACACAAAAATGTGCAGACCACACAAATGTTTGCGGCCTCACTCACTTTTGTGCGGACCGCAGAACTTCATCAAGGTCCAGGTAAAGAGTGCGGACCACACTTAACATTGTGCAGCCACACTCAGCTTAAATGTTGACTGACTTGGTCAAACTATAAATAGGCCATCTGAGCACTATTCACAACTTTACACACTCTGAGTTCTTGAGACCTAAGCAAGCACGGTGCACACAAAATTAGTTCACACTCCTCATTCATTTCATCAGTGTAGATTCTCACTTGCATCCTTCATCATTGGTATGTTCAATTCATTTTTAGTTTTTTCAAATTTTCTTAGTTTTTGTTCTTCATTAGTATAGTTATTCTTAGGCCTAAAATGTCAAATGTTCGTCATGTGTGCTTAAAATTGTGTGGGTAATGTCATGTATGCTCATTGGGGACCGGATAGATCGTTCATCATGCTTAATTTGCAAATATCATGTCTAAATTATCCAAAAATTGCAAAAGATAAATTCAGTGCCGTTTGAGTTCAAACTGTGTGGCTGCAGACAAAATTGTGCGGTCCACATATCTCAATTAGGGCAAAGTGTTAAGCAGGAATTCTGCAACTGCACTAAATTTTGTGTGGTCCGCGGAAAAGTCTGTGCGACCACACTTTGGAACTTCAGAGAACCAGTAGTCTGGTCCTGGTTTTTTGTGGCCGCACTCGAAATTGTATGATGCCGCATACCCTAGCGCGGACCATACAAAAATGTGTGCGACCGCAATATTCAAATCATAGCGACAGTGAAGTACGATTAATACTAGGGTATTCACTAATTAGGCATTATTTGTGGCAATTAAACAAATAAATCTACTAACCCCATCCCCCATTATGCATTCAAACACTACCCACATGCTTCTAAGAAAGAATTAAACATCAATTTGACAATTTTGGCATGAATCTAAACCTAGATAAAAAGAACACTAAAACAAAGAGAAAGGAAAAGAAAAAGATGAAATTAATTCATTGAATCAACATACCAGTAGTGAAATGTAGTAGGAAATCAACACTTGATGAATAAGAGATGAGATTGAAAACAAGGAAGTGCATTGTACTTTAGTCTAGCTGGAGAAGTCAGAGTTTGTAAAGTGTGAATAGTCTAAGAAAAGTCTATTTATACTCTGACCCTGTTGGCCCACAGAATTGTCTGAGTGCGGCCGCACAATTTTGGTGCGGTCCGCACTCGTTACATTTTGTAGCTCAGCAGCTGATTTAGTGACAGGATCCGCATAAAAATGGTTGTGGCCGGACGATTTTTGCTGTCCGCGAAATTTTGGTCAAGGCCGCGAACTCTCAAGGGATTTTGTCAGGCCAAAATTCTAAGAGTTGGCATTTTCCCTATTCCAATTGTGCGACCGCACACAGAATTGTGCGGTCCGTATAATTCTGGTGCGGTCCGCACAATTTCACCACTTGGCCTAATTATTTTTTGTCAATTTCCTGCACTGCACAAACAATTCCTACATACACTTCATAACTAGTTAGTCCAAAACAATGCCTAATCTAAGAAGAAAATCAAAAGAAAGAAAAACACATGGGTTGCCTCCCAAGAAGCGTCTTATTTTAACGTCGCGGCACGACACATGTTACCATCATTCATTTGAAATGGATCAAAGCCACAATGTGGCCATCATCAATCTTACCAAGGTAGTGCTTCACCCGGTTCCCATTGACACTTAAGATAACATGCACAAGGGGTTCACCACTCTTGAGAAATCCTTGATGAACCGACGATAAAACCCCGTTTGACCTAGAAAGCTCCTCACTCCTTTGACGGTAGAAGGAGGAGGGAGTTTTGATATCACTTCAAATTTTGCTTTATCCATTTCAATACCATTCTTGGAGATCTTATGGTCGAGGACAATCCCCTCCCCGACCATAAAGTGTCTCTTCTCCCAATTAAGCACCAAATTGGTCTCTTCAAAATGTGCCAACAACTTATCAAGATTATCCAAACACTCTTCAAAAAAGAGAAATCATCCATGAAAACCTCGAGGAAGTCCTCCACTATGGCAGTGAATATTACCATCATACACCGCTGAAAAGTAGCCGGTGCATTACATAAACCAAAAGTCATCCACGAGCATGTGAATGTGCCATATGGACAAATGAAGGTGGTTTTCTCTTGGTCTGCAGGTGCAATACAAATCTTGTTATATCCGGAATACCCATCCAAGAAGAAATAATAAGCACATCCAGCTAGCTTATCCAACATCTGATCAAGAAATGGAAGCGAAAAATGGTCTTTCCGAGTCACTTTGTTGAGCTTCCTATAATCCATGCATACTCTCCAACCAGTGACAGTTCTTGTGGGGATCAACTCATCTCTGTCATTTGTGACCATAGTCATGCCTCTCTTCTTTGGGAAACACTGTACCGGTGAAGTCCATGAACTATCCGAAATAGGGTAGACAACCCCTGCATCCAACCACTTGATGATCTCTTTTGTGACTACGTCTTACATGGCCTCATTCAACCTTCTTTTATGTTCCACGGAGGGTTTGGTATCCTCCTCCAATATGGCTTTTTGCATGCAAAAGGCGGGTCTTATACCCCAAATATTCGCAAATGTCCAACCTATTGCCTTCTTCCTCCTTTGGATCACCGCAAGGGTGGAATCTACCTGCACGTTAGTTAAGCACGAGGAAAGAATAACAGGTAATGTGGAACAAGGGCCTAAGAACTCATACCTGAGGTGTGAAGGCAATGGCTTCAACTCCAATGTGGGAGGCTCCTCAACTGAGGGCTTTGTTGGTAGAGTCTTCCGGTTCTCAAGGTCCAAGGAAAGTTTTCGGGGCTCATATGTATATGATCATATTCCTTGCAAAGCATTGACACATTCTACCAAGTCTTCCTTCTCATCCTCATCGTGATTCAACAACACAGTTTCTAATGGGTTTTCAACATTAATCACATCACTTGTGTCATCAACAATAACTTCAGGCACAAGATCCACGAACGAAAACACTTTGTTGCTATCAGGCTGCCTCCTCGACTTACAAACATAGAACACTACGTTTTCATCACCTACCCGGAAGGTGACCTCCCCAGCTTCCACATTAACTAAGGCCTTTCCTGTGCTAGGAAAGGTCTTCCAAATATGATTCGCACCTCATAATCAACCTCACAGCCAAGTATCACAAAATTTGCGGGAAGTATGAACTTGTCAACCCAAACTAGCACATCATCAATTATCCCCAATGGCCTCTTCATTGTCAGGTCCGCCATTTGCAACCTCATGGATGTGGGTCTTGGCTGCTCAATCCCCAATGTCTTGAACACAGAATAGGGAATCAAGTTAATGCTTGCCCCCAAGTCAAATAAAGCTTTAGCGAAATCAACACTACCAATAGTTCATGGGTGTCACGACCCCAAATCCTAAACAGGTCGTGATGGCGCCTATCGTGGAACTAGGCTAGCCATAATCACGTATTTACAATTTCTTTTTAAATTTTTCCAAAATCATTATCAACATTTTATAAACATATATAAATCTCTAAAATTTTAAGCAAACAACACTAGCTAAACAGTCTACAACCATCCCCAAGATCTGGAGCCAACATGTCACGAGCATCAAAGAATACTACCAAGAATACTACTGTCATAATACATAATCTTGGAATGAAGAACTTAGTACAAAAATAGGAAAGGGAAATAGAGATGCTGTGGACGCTGGACAGCTACCTCGATATCCCAACTTTGGCTCTGCACGTGATAAGATGACTAATGCTCGGTATCAGCACCTGAATCTGTACACAAAGGTACATGGAGTAATGATGAGTATTCCAACTCAGTAGTAATGAAAATAAATCAGGTCTGAAGAGTAAGAAACACATAGTAGCAAATCATCAATTCACAATAAATAAAATTCTGAATTCCAACAGTGTATACATTTAGTCAATATGTTTTAAAACCAGTTTCCGTAAAACCCTTTGAAGAAATATGGTTTCCAATCTTTAAAGTAAAATCCCCAAGAAGTCTCAGTATAAATATGAAATGAATCATAAATAATTACTCCGGTAAAATATCATCATAAATCGCCCCTCGGGCCAAATCATCACTCAGTATCAGTCACTCAGCACCTCACAATCACTCAGTATCAGCCCCTTAGGCAACCTCACTGTCACTCATACCTCCCAATCACTCGGCACTCGCANGGGGGGGGGGGGGGTACAGACTCTGGAGGGGCTCCTACAGCCCAAGCGCAATAAACAGCCAAATCATGGCATCAATCACCCAGGCACTCGGCCTCTCTCATATATTAAATATCCTCACAATATTGGCCCTTGGCCTCACTCAGTCAGACACTCTCAACATGCCACCCGGGCCATAAAAAAATGGGGTTCTCGACCCATAACAGTATTTCATTTCAAGAAATAACAATTTCAACAAATATGAGTGTCAACAATTTAACAAGAAGGACTGAGTGTAAAATCATGATCAAAATAGTGAGAATATCAGAAAATAGCCCCCAAGGGGTTAAAACAGATCGGCACTAGGCCCTAAAAATGATTACATCCCAAATATATCAAAACATAGTAATATTATTTAACATATACTTTAAAAGCAGTTTCGCAACTCAATAGTTGCCTCGAAAGGAACATATTTCTAAATTTCCAATTCGTGCACGCCCCACACTCGTCATCCAGTGTGAGCGTCACCTCAAAACTGTGAAAGGATGTAAAGTCCAGGGTTTCATACCCTCAGGACAGAATTTAAAGACATTACTTACCTCAAACCAGCCCGAAAAGCTACTCTGCAATACTCTTGCCCCTCGAATCGTCTCCCAAATGCTCCGAGTCTATCAAAATCAGATTTACAACATCAAAATATGCTAGGGAAATGAAACCCACTCGACAACTATCAAAATTAGGCACAAATCCCGAAATTGGCCAAACCCGACCCCCGAGCCCACGTCTCGGAATTCCATATAAATTACAAAACTAGAATCCTTATCCTCCCACGATTTTATACATACCAAGAACATCAAAATCAGACCACAATTTCCATTTTGTTGACCCAAGTCACTGCATGCTTTAGAAGATTGACAAATGTCTACTAAGTTGAACCAGGTCCATCAGGCTATCATAGTGAAACAGACTCATTGGCACGCGAAGAGTCCATGCGTAGGAGAAAACAAGTTATGTGAATTATCTGGGAACTAAGAGGTTGTCTCCTAAAGCGAAAATGTTGCAAATTGATAAGAGGTTAGAGTTTTAATTCAGCAAGGATAGTAACAAAGGAAGGAAGTTGAGTTTAATACAAACTCTTCTACCAAGGAAGAGTTGCATTAGAATTGAACAACATATCTCAACGCCTGAAGCTATATAATGTTGAAGTATTCCTACTGAAGAATTGATCTCACAAAGGCAGAAGTGAAACAAGAATTGAAAAAAAAATTCCCAGAGATATTTTGCAAGGAGAATCCTTGAGAGACACAAAGGCTACTGACCAGCTAGAAGAACCAGTTCCATTTGTTTGTTTATTGAGTCTAGTTGGTTGTAGTAGGTGATTTAATATTGTATCTTTTCAGCTTTCTTAGAAGCAATTGTCATAGGTACACACTGTTCAAGTTAGAGTTAACTTGAGTCTTGTCGCAATTAGCTAGAGGCTAGGTTGCTACAAAGGGATTAGAGTTAGTCCCAGGTTTACAAAAGAGTTTATTTTGTAAATGTTGTTTGGCTCAGAGTTGTAGTGAAGAGTTTGTGAAAATCCTACTGAGGAGTAGGTCGTGGTTTTTTCACTTTTTGAGCCAGGTCTTTTCCACGTAAAAATCTCTGTGTTTTTACTTTACTGCATTTATTATTACGCAACAATAGATGTTTCAAAACCAAGAAGAACCAGGTTCTTCTAGTAAGGCAGTACTCGAAAAATTGGATACCACACAAATCACCCCCCTTCTTGTGTGGTATTGAAGTATAAAACATCAATTGGTATCAGAGCAGGTTATCCTTGAAAAGGCTAACACCTTGGAAAAGATCAAAATGAGTGCACCACCTGGAAACTGGGAGGGTCAATCAACTGCAAGGCCACCACTCTTCAATGGCCAGTATTACTCCTGGTGGAAGAACATGATGAAGGACCACCTTATCGGAGAAGACTATGAACTCTGGGACATAGTCATTGATGGTCCTCTAGCTATCATGAAGAAGACTGTTGAAGGTGTAGATGTACCAAAGAATAGAGCTGACTGCACTGCTGAGGATCTGAAGAAATGGGAGAAGAATGCAAACGCCAAAAAGTGGCTAGTGTGTGGAATCCAAAGCTGCACCACTGCCAAAGAGATCTGGGATACCTTGCAAGTAGCCCATGAAGGAACACCTCAGGCAAAAAGTTCAAGAGGTACTCTACTATACTCTCAGTATGAAAACTTTACTAAGAAAGAAGGTGAGACAATCCAAGAGATGTACACAAGGTTCACAACCTTGACAAATGAACTTAAGTCTCTTGGTAGAGTAATTCTTGAAGAAGATAGGGTAGAAAAAATCCTGACAAGGGTTTTGCCAATTTCCTGGGAAAGAAAGATCACTACTATCCAGGAATCCAAAAGTATGGCAACCCTCAGATTGGACGAGCTAATTGGTAACCTTACTGCCTATGAACTCACAAGGAAGACAATGAAGATGGATGGTCCAAAGAATGAGAGGAGTCTAGCACTGAGGATCACTGAGGGAGCAGATCTTGAGGTAGATGAGATGACCATGATTACCAAAGAATTCAGAAACTTTCTCATGAGGAAGAAAGGCATCTCTAGAGGAGGAAATTACAACAAAGCTAATGCTCAAGAAAGGCCAACCAACGAGGGATGCTACAAGTGTGGAAAAACTGACCACCTTATCAAGAACTGTCCTCAGTGGGAATTGGAATGGAAAAAGGAGAGATATGAAAGGAGGAATATGAAGAAGGAACTGGTCCAACCCAAGAAAACCACAACAAAAGTTATGATTGTTGCTTGGGGGGAAGTTCAGATGAAGAATCAGAAGATGGTGAGACTGAAGATCAGGCGCTCATGGAAATTGGAGAATCTGATGAGGAATCACATGAAAAACTAGAGGTAAGTATCTCCCATCTTAAAAACAAAATAAAGTTTCTATCTAAAGAAATTGCTACTTGATTTCATGGATGATTCTGAAGAAACAACCAAAGAGAAGGATCAACTTTCTAAAGAATGTGCAATGCTAAAAGCAAAATGCATGAACCTGGAAATCAGAGTAAGTGAATCTGAAAAGAAAAACACTGTCTTGTTGAACCAGGTTCATCCACTTGAAACTGAGATTCTAGAGCTAAAATCTGAAAACTTAAAACTGAAGCTAGGATCCAGTAAAAAGGTTGTTGATCATTCTCATATCATGTTAGAAGAAAATATGGGAAAACTAAAAGATAAGATGTATGCCAAGGATGAACAGATAAGAACACTTAAAGAAGAACTTGGCAAAGTCAAACATGAATTAGATCGAACTTGTAAATGGAATAAATCCTTTGAGACCTTGACATGGCTTCAAGAGAATCACAATAGCAACCAGAGAGGTCTTGGCTTTGGGAGTCAATTGCCCAAGTGGGATCCCAAAAGCAAGTATCTCACTCTTCCTGAAAATAAAATCTGCACCCATTGTGGTAAAACTGGCAACTACAAAATTGAGTGTACTGCAAGAGAGCAGGCCAGTCGAAAAAATGAGAGGTTTGTTAAAAAGAATAATTGGCTACCAAATTGGGCCAGAAATTTTTTAATTCATCCATTCTCTTATAGAAAAGGACCCAAACTAGTTTGGGTTCTTAAAACTAACCCCTGATTTCCTTTTGTAAGTACAAGTGAGAGGAAGCAACCAAATTTGGTTTTTGAATAGTGGCTACTCAAAGCATATGACGGGGAACAAGGAACAATTCCTTTCACTTGAAAACCTCAAAGGAGGAAATGTCTCCTTTGGAAATTGAATGAAAGAATAGAACTCTTGAAGACATGGCAAGAACCATGCTTCTTTCTAGAAAACTACCACACAGCTTCTGGGCAGAAGCAATAAACACAGCTTGCTATATAATCAATAGATGCATGACCAGGCCACTGGTAGAGAAGACTCCTTATGAATTACTTAAAGGGAGAAAGCCTAACATATCCCATCTTAGGGCTTCCGAATGCAAATGCTTTGTGCACAATAATGGAAAAGATTCCCTAGGAACCAAAAGATGAGGATCTTGGACTGGTGAGAAGCGGTGAACACATTGAAGTAGCCATGGGAGATGGAACAGGTGATGGACCAGGTCCAACTACCCCAAGAAACATGACAGGGGGAACTCAACATGTGAACCCTGGCCCTAATCATGTTCCACAACAACAAGACACCATAGAATCATCCAGAAGTGAACAATTGGTGCTCAAACCACACAGATATCAAAGTTCTCACCCTCTTGAGAACATCATAACAGATTTGTCATCCGGAATCAAAACAAGAGCCTCCTTGAAAATTATGTGTGCGTTTGATGCCTTTCTATCCTTAATCAAACCAAAGAATATTGGTGAAGCCCTACAAGATGCTGATTGGGTAAATTCCATGAAAGAAGAGCTGAATCAGTTTGAAAGAAGTCAAGTATGGCACTTGGTACCCAGGCCACTAGACAGATCAGTGATTGGCACAAAGTGGGTCTTCAGGAACAAGCTCGATGAGGATGGAACTGTTACAAGAAACAAGGCCAGACTGGTTGTTCAAGGGTATAGTCAAGAAGAGGGAATTGGCTATGATGAGACCTTTGCCTCTGTGGCAAGACTGGAGGAAATCAGAGTTCTTATAGCATTTGTTGCACTTATGGAATCCACTCTCCATCAGATGAATGTTAAGAGTGCCTTTCTCAATGGCTATCTGAAGGAAGATGTATTTGTCAAACAACCTCCAGGTTTTGAAAGCAAGGAGTCACCTAACCACGTATACAAACTTAACAAGCTCTCTATGGTGTCAAACAAGCACCTAGAGCATGGTATGAGCGGCTATCAAAATTCCTACTAGAACATGGGTACAAAACGAGGCAAAATTGACAACACCTTATTCTTAAAGAAAAAGGGTAAAGAACTCCTGGTTGTGCAAATATATGTAGATGATATTATATTTGGGGCAACTTCTGAAAAACCGAGTAAGGAATTTGCTACACTTATGGGGAGCGAGTTTGAGATGAGTATGATGGGTGAGCTAAACTTCTTCTTAGGCTTGCAAATCAAGAAAAAACTCAATGGAATAATGATCCATCTACAAAAGTATGTTAAAGAACTGCTCAAGAAATTTAAAATGGTGGACTCAAAGGAAATAGACACCCCCATAGCCACAGCTACAAAATTGGATGTGGATGAACCTGGTTCATCCGTTGATCAGTAGAATTACAGATGGATGATTGGATCTCTATTATATCTCATTGCTAGTAGACCTGATGTTGTGTTCAGTGTAGGAATGTGTGCTAGGTTTCAGGAAAATTCAAAGGAGTCCCACCTAACTGTAGTGAAGAGAATTTTGAGATATCTGAAAGGCACCACTGATTTGTGCCTTTGGTACCCTACAGGTAGTAATTTCGACCTTGTAGGATATGCTGATGCTGACTATGCAGGTTTCCTGGTTGACAGGAAAAATGCGTTAGGCATGGCTCACTTTCTAGGCTCCTGCCTTGTGTCTTGGGCCACCAAGAAACAAAATTTAGTAGCTTTGTCTACTACTGAGGCTGAATATGTGGCTGCAGCCTCTTGCTGTGCTCAGTTGCTGTGGATCAAGCAACAACTCATGGACTTTGGTATATATGTGGGATGCATTCCTATTTTCTATGACAACACTAGTGCAATTAGTATGACCAAGAACCCGATTCATCATAAGAGAACTAAGCACATAGATGTTAGACACCACTTCCTTAGGGATAACTATGAAAAGGGAATAATCTCAATTGAATTTTGTGCTATTGACAAGCAAATTGCAGATATCTTTACTAAAGCACTGAGTAGGGAGAATTTGGAGAGCAACATGCTTGAATTAGGGATGATTAATATCACCTAATTTGAAAAACAAAAAATGAAAAAAAATTGAAAAATGAAAAAAAACATTGGCTAGAAAAATTAACATAGATAATAACCAGACTAATCATTGCTCAGTATCATGACTTTACTGCCATACTCTCTTTCCATGTATTAATATGATTCCCTGGTTGCTAATGATGTTTTTCTATCTTTGTAAATTGAGGCAAAATAAAGACATTAACACGATGAACCTGGTTCATCGCTGCCGGTTCATCTGACTGAGAAGGTACGTGCTCATCTCCATACATTTATTGAAATAATTATAGTCAAACATGAGCAGAATTCTATCCTTATTTGGTTCAATTCAAATTCTCAGTATCTATCATAAAATGAACCAGTTTCAAGAAGTCCCATGTCTACTCAATTAACCTAGATTTAGGGGACTCTTTACTGTCTAATCAATGACACTCCTACGTCGATTAGACTCCCTCTTAATTAAATGCTCTGCCCGTTGTATTCTTCATAGCCACATCTTATAAAAATCTCATCATTGCCTCCCCTCTTCATAACATAACAATTAGAACCAAGTTCGTCACTCTCTTTCTCAAATCAAAACCGATCGAATTTTCTTCTCTTTCTAAAAAGCTTATCGCAATGTTTTCACCACCACCTGCCTCTTTTTCTTCTTCATCGCCCAACTGGATGACGCACCTGGTTCATCCAGTTCTGAGCAAGATGATCTTGAGATTGTTTCTGAAACTGCTACCACTAAGAACAAGTTTGTGTTGGTTGGGTCAGTTTTTGATGTTGAAGTGCCAGATAGGCGTAGAAAATTAGGAAAGATAAAATTCTTGAGAGAGAGTGAGAAGGAGGTTCTGTAAGGGGATCTGGGGAGGACGGCACCCCTTTGGCTATCTGTGGTCCCGTTCCTGAGCATGTTGGAGAAGATGTCACAAATTTAGGGGGAAGTCTTGCTGAGGAAGCAGCAACAAGTCTAGAGAGCTTACGAAAATCAGCAGATGAACATGGTTCATCTATCGAGGAGACACTGGCTGAGATGCTAAGGAAGCTAGGAGACTCTTATAACCCCAAAAAGAAGAGATCTCAAACGTTCAAGAAAGTAACTACTCCAGTTCCTCCAAAGAAAAGGAAAGCTTCTGTATCTGTTGATGCTCCTGCCCTAAACGTTCGTGCTACACGAAGTGCTGTTCGACAAGGTGAAGAAGAGTTAGAACGGGCTCTGAGAGAGAGCAAGAAAAGGAAAGCTTCAAAGGGAAAGGAAAAGGTAAGAGAGCCTATTGAGGTTGTAATTGTTGATGATGATACGATGGACCTGGTCCATCATGAGGAGCAGCCTACTCCAGTTGTGGTTGAGACACCCAAGCCCAAGAAGGCTAAGGCTTCTTCAAAGAAGTCAGCTGCTGTGTCTGCCACATCCAGGTCCAAGGCCAAGAAAGTGAAGGTTGTTGAAAACGATGAGGATAAAGAGTAGAGTGAAGGAGATGAGAAGGAAGTTGGTGAGGAGACTGATAGAATCACAATGTTCAGCAAGAGGACAATTATGAAGGGAAAGTTATTGAAAGATCTAGAGAAACTTGGGATGCGATACGTGCTGAACACACTAGATGTGCAGGGGTGGAAGGAAATGGTCCTTTGCATGGAAGGAAGGCTGGAAAGGAACGAATTGGTGGAGTTTATGGAAAATGCAAGTGTCAAGAATGGCAGGGTGACCTCCATAGTTAAAGGAATTCAGATCACTTTTGATGCAAAAGAACTAGGAGAGATTCTGAACATACTTGCTGAGGGCTACAATGATTACACTAGGCAAAGATGGCCTAGTCTTGATGGAATGGCCTCAGCTCTCAACATCACCAGATTCTTTTGTGAGAATGAGGAGGAAGTTGAGCCCATGCCGGTGTTCAAAAGTGAAACGAGGCCCCAGCACAAGTTATTCTTTGAATTCGTGATTAAGTTCCTGCTGGTAAGACAAGAGAGAAGGCACATCGCCAATTATATGCACCTGACCTTGATGAAGTGTTTATATAGGGGAAAGTAGATCAACTAGCCAGCTTTCATCATTCAGCTCTTGGACAGAGTTGTCAATGGAACCAAAGCACATGCTATTCTGTATGTATTTATTCTAACAGTTGTGCTTGCGCACTTTGAGGTTCCTGTGAAGAAAGCTGAGATGGCTAATGCTAAGGATTTTTTTGGGAAGAACACTTTGCTGACATGTGATTATCTTGTCAATGTTCCTGAGGATGAACCTGGTTCATCTAGGAAGCATCCAGTTAATAGCAAAGTCAGGTCATTGGTACAGGAAGGAGAGATAAAGGATGCGGAGATCCTTAGATTGAAATCTCGTCTTCATGAGGTGGAAGCTGAGCGGGATGCTCTCAGAGTTGAACTAGCAAAGGAGAAGGAGAAAAATGTAGGTGTTCTTCAACAAATGCTTTCTCTCCTTCAAGCCAAGAACCCAACCTCATCTGCACCTACCCAACCTTAGGATGTCCAGAGCCACCAAAACCCCATCTATGACCCAGTTCGAGATTTGTTCTGTTTCTATTATTTTGTTGTTTTGCTCATGGTTATGACTTTCTTAGTTCTTTCTATGTATGGTGTTTGATTACTGACTAATCAATGAATGTTGTTGTTTTGTTATTGACTTGTCTCAATTTCTTATTTAGCTTACATCCACTGGTTTCTTGTGATGATTAATCCTGTTTTGCACCTGCAGTTGCCTAAATGGCCCTGAGTAATTTTTAACAAACTCTGGTAAGTTTATCATTTTGCAACTTTTCGATGATGCCAAAAGGGGGAAGAAATGTGCTTTTCAAATTTCAAACTATTATGATATTTATAACCTAATGAACCTCGTCTCTCTATGATAAATGCTTAAAATCATACAAAGTGTTTGAAGATTGTAGAGGGTTAAGCACAAGGTTTGTCATCATCAAAAAGGGGGAATTTGTTGACCCAAGTCACTGCATGGTTTTGAA
Source organism: Nicotiana undulata (assembly GCA_005239495.1). Lineage (NCBI taxonomy): Eukaryota > Viridiplantae > Streptophyta > Magnoliopsida > Solanales > Solanaceae > Nicotiana > Nicotiana undulata. The sequence continues at coordinate 21,154 of ML245924.1, read as the reverse complement.
GATTGACAAATGTCTACCAAGTTGAACCAGGTCCATCAGGCTATCATAGTGAAACAGACTCATTGGCACGCGAAGAGTCCATGCGTAGGAGAAAAAAAGTTATGTGAATTATTTGGGAACTAAGAGGTTGTCTCCTAAAGCAAAAAGGTTGCAAATTGATAAGAGGTTAGAGTTTGAATTCAGCAAAGATAGTAACAAAGGAAGGAAGTTGAGTTTAATACAAACTCTTCCACCACAGAAGAGTTGCATTAGAATTGAACAACATATCTCAACAACTGAAACTATATAATGTTGAAGTATTCCTACTAAAGAATTGATCGCACAAAGGCAGAAGTGAAACAAGAATTAAAAGCAAAATTCCCAGAGATATTTTTCAAGGAGAATCCTTGTGCGACACAAAGGCTACAGACCAACTAGAAGAACCTGTTCCATCTATTTGTTTATTGAGTCTAGTTGGTTGTAGTAGGTGATTTAATATTGTATCTTTTCAGCTTTCTTAGAAGCAATTGTAATAGGTACACA
>ML245924.1:695-20508 GCA_005239495.1 Nicotiana undulata | reverse complement strand
TTCAAGTTAGAGTTAACTTGAAGCTTGTCGCAATTAGCTAGAGGCTAGGTTGCTACAAAGGGATTAGAGTTAGTCCTAGGTTTACAAAAGAGTTTATTTTGTAAATGTTGTTTGGCTCAGAGTTGTAGTGAAGAGTTTGTAAAAATCCTACTGAGGAGTAGGTTGTGGTTTTTCCACCTTTTGAGCCAGGTGTTTTTTCCCATGACGACTAAGAACAGGCAAATAAAAAATTTCACTTCGAATTTCGGACCTCAACATCCTGCTACTCATGGTGTTTCACGATCAGTATTGGAAATGAACGGAGAAGTGGTGGAACGTGCGGAACCACATATTGGATTACTCCAGTGCGGCACGAAGCCGCTGATGCCGAGTCGGCTCTTATGCCAACTTTGTGTTTTTACTTTACTGCATTTATTATTCCGCAACAGTAGAAGTTGGAACACCAAGAAGAACCAAGTTCTTCTAGTAAGACAATACTCAAAAATTGGACACCACACAAATCACCCCCCCCCCTCTTATGTGGTATTGAAGTATAAAACATCACCCTTCAATTACCCCATTAAATTCTCCAATTTTCCATGCCCTAACTTCCCAAATTTTGGGTTTAATTCCACTAATTACAAGATTAACCACTTAGAAAACAACATAGAATCGAGTTATGAAGTAACAAAACTTACCTCCAACATAAAATCTACATTCCGAGGTCGTTTACCAATAAGTCAACTTCCAGTTGACTTTTTCAACTATTAGGCCAATTTAAGAGACTAAGTGTCTCAGTTCTCACCACGACCACTCGAACCCGAAACAACCGACCCAACACATCATAATTAGGTTAATTAACATATGACAAACCTGAAACAGGAGAAACGGGGAAAATCTTACGGAACGACCGACTGGGTCGTTACATTCTCCCCCACTTAAACATACGTTCGTCCTCGAACGTTCCTAGAGTTGTTCCAAACACCACCAAAATTGCCATGAAACCTACCATGCACATACCCGGGGTGATCCCACGTTACCCTATCCCATATAGGTCTGATAACACACATAACTGAAATTCCATAATTCCACCTGACCCATAACCTTAGAACCAAATTCCCACTTCTGAAATACTTACAAGATCAAAATTCCACACATATAAACTGAATAAAATCTGAACACTCCGTACCAAGCCATATTTGTAACCCAAGATGTAATCACATAATATACCGCATAACGCAAACACTTATAACGACAACCCCTAATCACAATAGCTGCTCCAAACAACCTAATACCGGTACATAACCTCTTATCAAGCAATGCTTCTCTCTAACACTTCCTTAAATCACAGATGATGAGAGAAACATGTAGAAACTAGCAACCATTCGTCCGATCAGTCAGACATGAAACTCCCCCTTCTCCGACAGGAACTAAGGCAGATTTCTAAGCCGACTTCCGATATCATCCTTCCAACCCTGCTGAAGTCAACTATGATAGTATCCATTCTAGGCCCAATGACCTCTTCTCATCCAACACGACCCCTATGATGACATGACGCACCAATACAATCCAAAGCCATAACCTGTGTAATTCGTGCACTTAATAGCAACATCCCACGAACTAAAATCATAGAAAAGATTCAAACGAAAGGACTATCCTGCCATGAACAAGTACCATCACAACGCTATGCTAAGAGCCTGCCACACATCGTAAAAGTCAAACACACAAATCTGACACCAAGGATCATACCTCCACATAGCTCTGTTACAATGTGTGATCCCATCCAAACGCTGGTCCACCTGAAATACTTCAAGCCACCTTTCTCAAAATCAATAACCATGCGCCATTCGACATCAAGTACTCAAAGTGCTTTGCCAACCACAGGGAAATCGGACGATACCATGCCATACAACCCAAAAGGACATAACCAACACGTCTCAATCCCGCAACACCCAATTACTTGCCATACTATAATCTCGCTATAAGCCCATATAGAACCACACCATATGCACATATAACCAACAAGCACAACTCCTCGCAACACCGAAAGGTAACTCATAGATCACTCCAGAACACGAATAAGCTTAATGACAATCGAATGGTACATCCCTCAACAATAGTAATTCGGAGTCAACAATTCTGACTCGGTGCAGAACACACGCCCATACTGGCCTACCAATAACTCTAAATCAACTCCGATCACCCGTAACCAACAGATAACTAACCAAAGGTTCACAATGGCTGAATCATAGCCCATACTAACATCTGACTAGCTTTGCTCGCATCTTCTTAGTCCACAGCCACAAAATAACCCGTCCATGAGAACTCTCAGTCTCAAAGCACATGAAGCGCACGAATTACCATATCTGATCTTAACTCTAACGCTCGAATATACAACAGTCGATCCAACAAGAGAGTGTCGCAATACTGATGAAGCACCCTTAACTCCACACATTGCCTTTCTGAAATGTATACCCTCATTAAGCCACACCAAGTAGTGATATCATTTACCTAGTCATCTGAAACTGTACATGCTGCCTAAGAATTTATGACCTTCCTTCCAGATCTGAACCGTGACCTCACATATGCAATTCTCAACTCTACACAACATGCCGCATACTCCATGCTACCCTATGATAATTATGAGAACTTCATGATCCATTCCGAGCCACAAGCAACTACGTACCCAAGTAGCCAAGAACTTCCCATTTAATCCCATTTAGAAGAAAAATCCCTATACATCAGCTGCACCTCATGCCCGTAGAGAATATACATCTCCAACCGTGGTAGGAACCATCAGGAACTATCTGAATCCCATTTGTACAACACCAAACCGTCAGGACTGAATCCTTCTGACTCAACCAAGCTACGCAGGCCACCAAGAATCTAAGAGCATTGCTAAGAAACACCTATAAAACTCATTTCCTTGTAAACACCCAAGGAACTAATCATATCCCTTACCATGCCGATTCGACCTACTACAAAGTTGTCCTATATATCCAAGTTCCTTCTGACTTACCTTTGAATTGATACTTCTCCTTGCTGTAATACCGCAATTCTCAACTTAGACTCACCACGCGTGACCCAAGCATAAGACCGTACCGTCTAAGGCTCATAAGCCGCTGAATATCCTCTCAAATATCCCCACAAGTACCACGTTCAAAATACTTACCCTTAAGAGACTTCCTGCAAATCTAAAGACATTACCTTCACTTTCCTGATACTGATATGTAGAGTCCATGATAATGTAGAAATGCCACAAGTCCTGACACCCTCTAACGCAAATCTCAGTTCTAGCCAAATGCGCACCTTGAAATTTCCCAATTGTTACATATAACTTTGAATCCATCAAAACCATTCTCGAGGGTCATCCACTCTACACCCAAATCTCAATTAAACTGATCAAACAGATCAAACAACCTGACCCCATTTGCACACCAACATACTAGGAAGTAGTCCACACATTCGAAGCAACAAGCAAACTCTTACACTACACACACTACACTTTTTTTAACTGCAACTCAATCATTCAATAAAATCCCTTTACCCATAGATTACTTTACAACCTGTAAAAAAAATTCCCATCACTCGAGTCATTGCCAGACTCCACCTCTGCAGATCATAACCGATCCACCAATATAGCTCGAACTGAAACCAATACACCACATAATTGTGCAATCAACTTATCATTAACAGCCTCCCTCACTTGGCTCAAAGCCAACGACCAAGACGAACAATAACTCACAATGCCCATACGCTATCACTGTCACCATACTGTAGTGAAATTAAACTAAATCCTTCATAAGCTCATATGACACAAACCATATGATATTCCACGTCGTATGAAAATCTCGCATTCACCATCGTAATACTCATTCCAACTTCCACAAGCGATCTAAACTCAAATTGCGACATATATCAATTTTTGATAAAAGAGGACTTGCCACAGAATCACCTAAGGATCACACAACCTCAGGACACCTCGCGGGAGATAGCCCCGCCTGCTTAGCCTCAAACTGATCTCTCTCTATTCCCTTCCAAACATCATAGCTTTTACGCAATCACTTTGTCCTTCTGCATCTAAACACAACCAACGCCTACCCTCGAGGCATCACAATACGTGGTATAAGAACCTGAAGCTGATGTGACAACTAACACTTGAGCTGTGGTCAAAGGAATCTTGAGCTTTTGGAAGCTCTGCCCATACTCGTCTGACCACATGGATACCCTCACTGGACACCACGTGTCCCAAGAATGCTACTGATCTGAGCCAAAAACTCACACTTAAAGAACTTTACATAGAGCTTATCCTCCCTGAATCCTTATAATACCATCCTCAAATGCTGAGTATGATACCCCTGACTACGAGAGTACGTCAGGATGCTATAAATGAATACCATAATGAAGGAGCATAATTACAGCTAGAATACACTGTTAATCAAATACATAAACGCTACTGGGGCATTGGTCAACCCAAAATACATCACCGAGAACTCATAACACAACATGAAGATCCACTTTACTACGTAACTAAACTACACGGGAGGTCCTTCAATATACTCACGACTTGAGGCCATTTGCTAACTCAAGACAGAAGTCAAATACTTAGTAGTTCTTGCTACATCTCCTGCCAGTTCTTTTTATCACAATCAAACAATATGAACATATCTCAACATCGAATCACACTCTCCACATAGTCATCCAGCCATAAAATCCCACAAATAAGAACACAAATGGACATATAATTTCCAAATGCATGTGCTCACACAATCGAAATCTCAGCATTCAAGCCATAGACAGAACCCGGCCTTAAGTCCTGTAGACTGGCCCATTATCAACATGCTAAAATCATATCTCGCACCTCACCGTGGAAATCACATGTTGTGGATACATAGATGATACTGAGCGCTCGCGCGCGCATTCGAATTCTTGAAAGCAATTCAAAGAGTTATGCTTTTGGCTGAATAGATGGATTCGCATGACAAGAATTCAAGAATGTGAGATTCTTCCTAAGGGTTCTGATGGCTCTCGAAGATAAGTACAGACGTCTCCGTACCGATCCACAAGACTCTACTAAACCTGATCATGGCCGTTGAGTCCTATGTAACCTAGTGCTCTGATACTAACTGTCACGACCCCAAATCCTAAACCGGCTGTGATGGCGCATATCGTGGAACTAGGTTAGCCATAATCATGTATTTACAATTTATTTTTAAAATTTTCCCAAATCATTATCAACATTTTATAAACATATATAAATCTCTAAATTTTTAAGCAAACAACACAAGCTAAATAGTCCACAACCATCCTCAAGATCTGGAGCCAAGATGTCACGAGCATCTAAGAATACTACCAAGAATACTACTGTCATAATACATAATCTCGAAATGAAGAACTAAGTACAAAGATAGGAAAGGGAAATAGAGATGTTGTGGACGCTGGACAGCTACCTCGATATCCCAACTCTGGCTCTGCACGTGATAAGATGACCAAAGCTCGGTATCAGTACCTGCATCTGTACACATAGGTATATGGAGTAATGATGAGTACGCCAACTCAATAGTAATGAAAATAAATCAGGTCTGAACAGTAAGAAACATGTAGGAGCAATTCATCAATTCACAATAAATAAAAAATTGATTTCCAACAGTGTATAGATTTAGTCAATATGTTTTAAAACCAGTTTCAGTAAAATCCTTTGAACAAATATGCTTTCCAATGTTTTCAGTAAAATCCCCAAGAAGTCTCAGTATAAATATGAAATGAATCATAAATAACTACTCAGGTAAAATATCATCATAAACCACCCCTCGGGCCAAATCATCACTCAATATCAGTCACTCAACACCTCACAATCACTCAGTATCAGCCCCTCGGGCAACCTCACTGTCAGTCATACCTCCCAATCACTCGTCATTCACACTCAGTAGGTACCTGTGCTCACTAGGGGTGTACAGACTCCGGAGGGGCTCCTACAGCCCAAGCGCTATAAACAGCCAAATCATGGCATCAATCACTCAGGCACTCGGCCTCACTCATATCATAAATATCCTCACAGTATTGGCCCTCGGCCTCACTCAGTCAAACACTCTCAACATGCCACTCGGGCCATAAATAAACGGGGTTCTCGACCCAAAATATTATTTAATTTCAAGAAATAATAATTTCAACAAATCTGAGTGTAAAATCATGATCAAAATAGTGAGAATATCATAAAATATTCCCCAAGGGGTTAAAACAGATCGACACTAGGCCCCAAACATGGATTACAGCTCAAATATATCAAAACATAGTAATATTATTTAACATATACTTTAAAAGCAGTTTCACAGCTCAATAGTTGCCTTAAAAGGAACATATTTCAAAATTTCCAATTCGTGCACGCCCCACACTCGTCATCCAGTGTGTGCGTCACTCCAAAACCATGAAAGGATGTAAAGTCCGGGGTTTCATACCCGCAGGACAGGATTTAAAGATATTAATCTTGCCCCTCAAATCGTCTCCCAAATGCTCCGAGTCTATCAAATCAGATTTACAACATCAAAATTTGCTAGCGAAACGAAACCTAGTCGACAACTATCAAAATTAGGCACAAATCCCGAAATTGGTAAAACCCGACCCCAGCGTCTCGGAATTCGATATAAATTACAAAACTAGAATCATTATCCTCCCACAATTCCATACATAACAAGAACATCAAAATCGGACCACAATTGCCCCTTCAACTACCCAATTAAAGTCTCCAATTTTCCATGCCCTAACTTCCCCAATTTTGGGTTTAATTCCACTAATTTCAGGTTTGAACATTTAGAAAATAACATAGAATCGAGTTATGAAGTCAAAAATCTTACCTCCAAATGTTTCCCTTTGATTCCGTCTTCAATCCCTCTCAAAAAGCTTCCAAACCGCTTAACAATGGTGAAAAATGGACTGAAATTCGCGAAGGAGGGGTTTAAATACTTCTGCCAAGATCACTCTATGCGAACGCGGCATATGCCTCGCGTTCGTGATGAATAAAATTTAACAACCTTCTTTAACCCTATGCTATCACGGCCTTTTTCATGCGATCGCATAGAACAAATTTGTCCAACAGCCTTCTCCAACTCTTTCGGATAGCCTCTAGTATAATGCTCATAACGTTTTGTATAAAACTCCAAATTACAATTGGTTTAACTTTCTGAAAACTAGACATCAAGGGCTACAACTTTTATTTTTGGATCATCTTCAAATTCCTTATGTATAAGCTTCCAAAGTCGGTACAGTGCAGCAGAAATTTTACTCTATGCGTTCGCGGGAAGCCTTATGCAATCGCATAGCACATGTAGATTTTTCAAAATTTTCTCTATGCTAATGCATCCAGATCTATGCTATCGCACTGTACACAAATGAAGCCAAAAACCATGGCCTAGAAATGGTCTGAAACCACCCAAAACTCACCCGAGACCCTCGGGACCTCAGCCAAAACATACCAACACATCCCATAACATCACACAAACTTAGTCGAGCCTTCGAATCACCAAAAACAACGCAAAAATACTAAATTCACCTCGTATTCAAGCCTATGAACTTTGAAACTTCTAAATTCCACCAAAGATGCCGAAACCAACCAAAACACACCCGAATGACTTAAAAATTTGCACACACGTCCAAATGATACTACGAACCTGCTCCAACTTCCAGAATTCCATTCCGACCCCGATAGCCTATTTTCCACTGTCGACCGGAAATCGCCGAAAACTAACTTTCGCCAATTCAAGCCTAATTCTACACCAAACATCAAAACCACATTCCAAACACACTCCTAAGCCCCAAATCACCTTAAAAAGCTATATGAGCCATAAAATCTACATTCTGAGGTCGTTTACCAATAAGTCAACTCCCAGTTGGCTTTTTCAAATATTAGGCCAATTTAGTAGACTAAGTGTCTCAGTTCTCACCACGACCACTCCGAACCTGAAACAACCGTCCCAACACATCATAATTAGGTTAATTAACACATAACAAAGCTGAAATAGGGGAAACGGAGCAAATCTTACGGAACGACCGACTGGGTCGTTACAATGGGATTGTAAAAGCACCGAGGTCTTCTAGCTTTGGAGCCATGGAATGCACAATGGTACTCACTTAATATGTTATTTTGATCGTTTCAAAGTTCATTGATCTCTTCTTTGTTACCAAGTCCTTCATGAACTTGTCATATCCCGACATTTGTTCCAAGGCTTCAACCAATGACACATTTATGGACAAACGTTTCACCATATGAATGAATTTCTTGAATTGGTTCTCCATCTTTTTCTTTGCGAGCCCTTCAGGATATGATGGTGGAGGAGGCCTTGGCAAAGGAGCTTTGGCTTTGGGCACTACCTGATCTGGTATGTTTATCACATGTTCCCTAGACGGGTTCATATTTCTTGTGTCTCCACCAAATTTTCATCAATTTCTATCCTCACCTCATCATTTGCTTGTACATCATTGCTTGGATCATCATCATCTTGCACCGACACATCATCATCACTCATATTCTTTCTTGAGTTTGAGGTAGCAACTCCACCTCTCCCACTTCTTGTCGTCACCGCCATAGCATGCCTTGTATTGTTCCCACCACTCGGGTTTACGAGCGTATCACTTGGCAGTGCCCCCTTTGGGCGAGTATTCAAAGCTTGAGAAATTTGGCCAAGTTAGACTTCCAAGTTGCGGATAGAAGTGTTGTGGGATGCTAATTGGGCATCGGAGTCGGCATTTTTCTCCATTATTTGCTTGAACATGTTTTCTATCCGTCCCATCTCATTGTTGGAAGAATTAGGACCTTGTGATGGATATGGAGGCGAGTTGTTGGGTTGTTGATACATCGCGGGCCTTTGAAAGCCCGACCCCCAATTTCTTTGATTATTTTTGTTCCAACCCCCTTGATTGTTATTGCCTCCCCAATTACTTTGATTTTTACCACCCCAATTGCTTTGGTTATTTCCTCCCCAATTGCCTTGATTTCCTTGATTACCCCAATTTTGATTGTTGTTGTTCTCCCAATTGCTTTGATTGTTGTTGTTTCCACTATTCCAATTTCCTTGTTGACCTTGGTTGCCCCAATTTCCTTGGTTTCCCTGTGATCTCCATTGTTGTTGATTTGGAGCATTGCTCTGTTGACCTTGGTAAATTGGTAATTATTTACATATTGAACCTCTTCACTTTGACCATCATATGAATCATCTTGATTTTACCCACTACCACGTTGCTCAAATTGATCCGGATTGTTTTGAAATTGTTGACCTCATTGCCTTCTCTTGTTGACCATCATGTTCACTCTTTCTATGGAATTCACTTGTTTTAGCCCTTGTACTTTTGGAAGATGAGCCTTGGCCAATTGATTCATTGTGGTCTTCAACTCCGCTATAGCTTGCCCATGATCATGTAGCTCCTTGTGTAGGCGAATAACATTTGGGTCACCTTGAGGAACATTAGCTCTACTTTGACAAGCCGAAGAGGTATACACCATCTCATCCAATATTTCACAAGCTTCGAAATACGGCGTGTTCATGAAATTACCCCCGGTGACTTGATTTATCACACACTGATTAGTTGTATTGAACCCCCTATAAAAGGTTTTGTTTGATCATGGCCTCGGTCATGTCGTTGTTAGGGCACTCTTTGACCATTGTGCGGTACCTCTTCCAAATATCATGTAACAGTTCATTTGGCTCTTCTTTAAAGGCTAAAATCTCATCTCTCAATATTTCCATATGTCCCGAATAAAAGAACTTTGCTATGAACTTCTCAGCCAACTCACCCCAAGTGTGGATGGAATTGTTGGGTAACATCTCTAGCCAATTTAAAGCCTTACCTCTTAGAGAATATGGGAAAAGCCTTAACCTCAATCCGTCCTCGGAGACATTAGTCTGCTTTCTCCACCTGCATGTGTCAACAAAACCTTTGAGATGCTTATAAGCGTTCTGGTGAGATACTTGAAAGTTGTCTGCCCTAATCCGGGATGGGACTATTGCACTCGCAGAGCCTTCGTTGGGAAATACCCGGTGTGCTGCCCTTCGAGGAGGTAGGGGAGGGTTTGGGATGTGGTCATGAGGCGGGCGGCCTCTCCTTTTTACTTGAGGTTCAATATGAACCTCATCCACTTGTTCGTCATCTACCTCCTCCCCCATTGGTATATTCCCGAGGGCCTCGTTGTTAAAAGAAAATTTGTACCTAAAAGCAAATCACACAATAAATTAGAAAGATGAAAGGAAAGAAAAACAAAACACACAAATACTTAGATATATAGCTAATACCGTCTAACTCCCCGGCAACGACGCCAAAAACAGATCGGGTCCAAGCCTACACTACTATTGAGTAGCGAGGGTGGTCGATGCAGTTTAACCCAACTTGGTCGGGATCGAATCCACAGGGGGTTAATTGTTTGGAATTAGGTTTATATCTAAGCTAGATGCAGGCTTTGATTCTAATTACACTTCCGCAAGGTTTGAAATCTACTTCTAACTTTACTCTATTGATTGCACTAATTGAAACTAAGGACAATATTTTTGTTGTTGTATTTCAAGTGTTTAAAAGGGACTAGGGTAGTGACTTCTACCTAGGTGGATATCTAACGGGTAGCAACATCTAGGGAAAGCTTGATTAGTTAGGATTGTAATATAGCTATCACACCCGGGTACTCACTCTATACCTCATTGTAGTTTGAGTGATTTTGCCTAATTTGGATTTCTCACGTCCAAATGGGTATTCATGCAAATCAATTGATATTAGCTCAAGTCAGGTATTACTATCTCTAGGTTTAACTCTTTAATTGGGGCTATCACTTTCTTGAGTTCACTCCAATTCCTTGTTAGCCTAGTTTTCCTAGACATAGACCCTCTTTATCAAGTAGAGACTAAGTCATAAAGTCATGCATCAATGCTTGCAACCATTAATTCTATAGTTCTAGCAAGAACTAGGCTAAATATCACAAATCCATTCACATTCAAGCCCTAAAATCAAACACTCATTAAATACCCACACTAGGGTTGAGTCACAATCCTAGCTATGGGTTTATCTACTCATGGAAATAACAGAAATTAAATATGAAATGAAGATAAAATCCATAATATTAATTTATGGAATTAAAATCTAATGTTAAGAAATGAATCTAGTACAAAATATCCCAAAACAGAATATCCAGCCATCTCAGGTGCTCTTACAAAACATAACATGACCTAAAAATGACAAAAGTTCTATTTATACTGAGCTGAAAATATCTGACAAAAATGCCCCTACAGAGGTTGTGCGGCCGCATAATTCTGAGTGTGGCCGCACCGTTGCTTCGGCCGCATAATTCTTATGAGGTTCGCATTCTTCTCTTTTGGATCTGGGTTGAGCTGAGCTTTCGCGGACCGCATAATTCCAAGTGCGGCCGCACTCCTGATTATGCGGCCGCGTACAAGTGATACGGTCCGCACTTGCTTTCGTTTGGCTTGAAATCAACTCTCTGATTCTTCATCTTGCGATCCACGTAATTTTGATCACGACCGCACAAGGAACTTCTGCGGCCGCACAATTCTGGTGCGGTCCACACTTCTCTCTTGTTGGCCCATGTCACTGAATGGGTTTTGAAGATTGACAAAAGGTGACAAGTCGAACCAGGTCCATCATAGCATACATATATGAATGAAGCAGTTTGTACAAGAATCGTACAAGTCTAGGAGATATTAGTGATTGCTGAGTATCAAAGAACTAAGAGAATGTCTCCTAATACGATAAGGTTGTAAACTGATAGAGATGACAGAAGTTGATTTCAGCTAGGACAGAAATAGAGGAAGAAAGTTGAGTTACAATCAAACTCGTTTACCAAGGAAGAGTTGGATCAGAATTGAATCATGGACTCAACAAACAGACTCTATAAATAATCAATGTATTACTGCTGAAAGAACTGACGCACAAGTACTAAAGTGAATCAAGATCTGAAGCAAAAGTTCCAGAGATATTTTGCAAGCAGAATTGTTGTGCGATACAAAGGCTACAGTTCAACTAGAAGAAACAGTTCCATTGTTTGTGTATTGAGTCTAGTTGATTGTAGTAGGAGTTTTAACATTGTATCTTTTCAGCTTACTTAGAAGCAATTGTAATAGGTACAAGTTGATCAAGTTAGAGTTAGCTTGAAATCTGTAGAAATTAGCTAGAGGCTAGTTGATACAAAGAGGATTAGAGTTAGTCCTAAGATTACAAAAGAGTTTATTTTGTAAGTCCGTTTTGGCGAAGATTTTTAGTGAAGAGTTTGAGCAAATCCTACTGAGGATTTGGTCGTGGTTTTTTCACCTTTTGAACCAGGTGTTTTCCACGTAAAAATCCCTGTGTCTTTACTATTACTGCTTTATTATTCCGCAAACAGTAGTAAGTAGTATACTAAGAAGAACTAGGTTCTTCTTATTAGACAACACTCAAAAATTGGGTACTGCACAATTAACTTGTAATATTGTGTAGTATTGAAGTCTAAAACATCAATTGGTATCAGAGAAGGTTATCCTTGAAGAGGCTAAAACCTAGGAAAAGATCAAGATGAGTGCACCACCTGGGAACTGGGAAGGTCAATCAACTGCAAGGCCACCACTCTTCAATGGCCATTACTATTCTTGGTGGAAGAATAGAATGAAGGATAACCTTATTGGAGAGGACTATGAACTCTAGGACATAGTCACTGATGGACCATTTGCAACAATGAAGAAAACTGCTGAAGGAGTAGATGTGCCTACTAGGGTTGACTGCACAACTGAGGATATGAATAAATGGGAGAAGAATGCCAAGGCCAAGAAGTGGCTAGTGTATGGACTAGGCCCAGATGAATACAACGGAATCCAAAGTTGCACCACTTCCAAGGAAATCTGGGATACTCTACAAGTGGCTCATGAAGGAACAACTCAAGTGATGAGGTCTAGAGGTACATTGCTATACTCTCAGTATATAAATTTCACTATGAAAGAAGGAGAAACAATTCAGAAGATGTACAAAAGTTCACAACCTTTACTAATGAACTCAAGTCTCTTGGAAGAGTCATCCTTGAAGAAGACAAGGTTGAGAAGATTTTGACAAGGTTCTGCCTATCTCCTGGGAAAGCAAGATAACTGCCATCCAGGAATCCAAAAATATGGCAGCCCTTAGACTAGATGAGTTGATTAGCAACCTTACTGCTTATGAACTCAGAAGGCAGACCATGAAAATGGATGCCCAAAGAAAGAAAGAAGTCTAGCACTAAGGATCACAGAGGGAGCAGATCTGGAGGATGATTAGATGGCTATGATCACCAAAGGATTCAGAAACTTTATCATGAGGAAGAAGGCATCTCTAGAGGAGGAAACTTCAACAAGGCAAAGGGTCTTGAAAGTCCAGCTAATGAGGGATGCTACAAGTGTGCAAAAACTGATCATCTCATCAAGAACTGACCCCAATGGGAAGTAGACTGGAGGAATGAGAGATATGAAATAAAGAATAGGAAGAAAGAACTGGTCCAACCCAAGAAAACTACCACAAAGGCTATGGTTGCTGCTTGGGGGGAAAGTTCAGATGAAGAATCAAATGATGGTGAGATAGAAGATCAGACTCTCATGGCAATTCGAGAATCTGATGAGGAGACTTTTGAAGAAACACAGGTAAGTATCTCACATCTTAAAACAAAAATAAAATTTCTATATAAGGAGAAACCCTTTGAGTTGCTACTTGACTTCATTGATGATTCTGAGGAGACAGCTAAAGAGAAAGATCAACTATCTAAAGAGTGTGCAATGCTGAGAGCAAAATGCATGGACCTGGAAATAAGGGTCAGTGAATCTGAAAAGAAAAACACTGTCTTGATGATCCAGGGTCAACCGCTCGAAACTGAGATTCTAGAACTTAAATCTGAAAATTTGAAGTTAAGACTAGGATCCAGTAAAAAGGTAGTTGATCACTCTCATGCTAAGTTAGAAGAAGACTTAGGTAAACTGAAAGATAAAATGTATGCCAAAGATGAGCAGATAAGATCTCTTAAAGAAGAACTTGGCAAAGTCAAACATGAATTTGATAGAACACGTAAGTGAAATAAGTCTTCTGATGCTTTAATATGGCTCCAAGAGAATCATAGTAGCAACCGGAGAGGTCTTGGTTTTGGGAGTGAATTGCCTAAGTGGGATCCCAAAAGAAAGTATCTCACTCTCCTTGAAAATAAAATTTGCACCCATTGTGGGAAGACTGGCCACTATAAATATGAGTGTTCTGCAAAAGAAAAGTCCAGTCAGAAAAATGAGAAATTCATTAATAAGAACAACTGGCTACCAAACTGGGCAAAAAAAAATCTGATTTATCCATTCTCTCATGGAAAAGGACCCAAACTAGTTTGGGTTCTTAAAACTAACCCCTTATTTTCTTTTGAAGTTACAAGTGAAGGGAAGCAACCAATTTTTCTTTTTGGATAGTGGCTGCTCTAAGCATATGACAGGGAACAAGGAACAGTTCCTTTCACTTGAAAACCTGAAAGGAGGAAATGCCTCTTTTGGAAACGGAAAAAAGGTGGAATAATAGGGGTCGACAAGGCAGGTAAAGATGACACACGTTCAATTGAACATGTGTATCTGATAGACGGCTTGAAATATAGCCTAATCAGTGTGTCACAACTGTGTGACAGAGGTAACCTTGTCGCTTTTACTTCCACAAAATGTTTTGTGATCAACCTGCTTACTGACAAGATTGTTTTGCAGGGAAAAAGAATGAACAATCTATGTCATTGACTTGTCACTATCTGACAATGAACTCACTTGCCTTAGTGTGTTGGACAGTGTCCCTCTCCCCTCCTGTGGCACAAAAGACTTGGTCATGCAAGTCTAACTCAACTTAACAAGCTGGTCTCTAAGGACTTAGTGGTAGGGCTTCCTAACATTAAGTTCAAAGAAGACAAGGTTTGTGAGGCATGTGCAAGGGGGAAGCGGGTAAGGTCTTCTTTCAAAAGTAAGAAAATGGTCAGTCCCACCAAGTCGTTGGAACTGGTTCATATGGATCTGTGTGGTCCCATGAGAACTCTAAGTAGAGGTGGAAAGAGATATGTTATGGTACTAGTAGATGATTTCTCAAGGTTCACTTGGACCTTGTTCTTGGCATCTAAGGATGAAGCATTTGAAATGTTCACCTCATTTGTCAAGAAGATTCAGAATCAATTAGGACATCAACTAGCATCCATTAGATCTGACCATGGTACTGAGTTTGAGAATGCTAAGTTTGCCGAGTTCTGTGAGGAACATGGTGTGAATCACAATTTTTTTGCTCCTAGAACCCCACAACAAAATGGGGTTGTTTAAAGGAAAAACAGAACTCTTGAAGACATGGCAAGAACCATGCTTCTATCAAGAAAACTACCTCATAGCTTTTGGGCAGAAGCAATTAACACTGCATGTTATATTATCAATAGATGCATGACCAGAACTCTGGTAGAGAAAACTCCCTATGAATTACTTAAAGGGAGAAAGCCCAACATATCCCATCTTAGGGCTTTTGGATGCAAGTGTTATGTGCATAATAATGGCAAAGATTCTTTAGGAAAATTTGATCCCAGAAGTAATGAGGGAGTGTTCTTGGGATACTCAACACATAGTAAAGCTTATAAAATATACAATAAAAGAACTATGTGTGTAGAAGAAAGTGTACATGTTGTCTTTGATGAAACTAACACTTTATCTGAGAGATAGGAACCAGAAGATGAGGAGCTGGGACTGGTGAGGAGAAATGACTACATTGAAACACCTATAGCAGATGGAACAGGTGATGGACCAGGTTCAACAACCCCACGCAACTCGACAGGGGGAATTCCTCATGAAAATACTGGCCTTGATCCTGTTCCACAGCAACAAGACAACATGGACTAATCCAGAAGTGAACAAATGGTTCTCAAACCACATAGATATCAGAGTTCTCACCCTCTTGAGAACATCATAACAGACTTGAGATCTGGAATCAAAACTAGATCCTCTGTGAAAAATTTATGTGCATTTTATGCGTTTCTATCCTTGATTGAACCAAGAACATCGTTGAAGCCCAGAAAGATGTTGACTGGGTAACTGCCATGAAAGATGAGTTGAATCAATTTGAGAGAAGTCAAGTATGGCACTTGGTACCCAGGCCACTGGACAGATTAATAATTGGCACAAAGTGGGTCTTCAGGAACAAGCTCGATGAGGATGGAACTGTTACAAGAAACAAGGCAAGACTGGTTGTTCAAGGATACAACCAAGATGAGGGAATTGATTATGATGAGACCTTTGCTCATGTGGCAAGATTGGAGGCAATCGGACTTCTTATAGTATTTGCTGCACACATGGAATTCACTTTGCATTAGATGGATGTCAAGAGTGCCTTTCTCAATGGCTATTTGAAGGAAGAGGTATTTGTAAAACAACCTCCTGGTTTTGAAAGCAAAGAATCACCTGATCATGTATATAAACTTGACAAGGCTCTCTATGGTCTCAAGCAAGCACCTAGACCTTGGTACGAGAGATTGTAAAAATTCCTGCTGGAACATGGGTACAAACGAGGCAAAATAGACATTACTTTGTTCCTAAAGGAAAAGGGAAAAGATCTTCTGATTTTACAAATATATGTTGATGGTATCATATTTGGGGAAACAACTGAGAAGCTCAGCAAGGAATTTGCTACATTAATGGGGAGTGAGTTTGAAATGAGTATGATGGGTGAGCTAACCTTTTTCTTAGGTCTGAAAATCAAACAAACTCCACATGGAACACTGATTCACCAACAGAAGTATGTGAAAGAACTCCTCAATAAGTTCAAAATGGAAGATTCAAAGGATATAGATACCCCAATAGCCACAGCTACAAAATTGGATGTGGATGAACCTGGTTCATCCGTTGATCAGAAGACGTACAGAGGGATGATTGGGTCTCTACTATATCTTACTGCAAGTAGACCTGATATTGTGTTCAGTGTGGGACTATGTGCTAGGTTTCAAGCCAATCCAAAGGAGTCCCATCTCACTGCAGTAAAAAGAATTTTGAGATATCTGAAGGGCACCACTGATTTGTGCCTTTTGTATCCTAAAAGTAGTAATTTTGACCTTGTAGGATATGCTGATGCAGATTATGAAGGTTTCCTGGTTGACAGGAAAAGTACCTCAGGCATGGCTCACTTTTTGGGCTCATGCCTTGTCTCTTGGGCCACCAAGAAACAAAATTCAGTAGCCTTGTCTGCTGCTGAGGCTGAATATGTGGCTGCAGCCTCCTGTTGTGCCCAGTTTCTATGGATCAAGCAACAACTCCTGGACTTTGGTATAGATGTGGGATGCATTCCTATTTACTGTGATAACACTAGTGCATTTAGTATGATTAAGAACCCGGTTCATCACAAGAGAACTAAGCACATTGATGTTAGGCCCCATTTCCTGAGGGATAACTATGAAAAGGGGATGATCTCAATCGAATTCTGTGCTACTTATCATCAACTTGCTGATATATTTACCAAAGCATTGAGTAGGGAGCATTATGAGAGAAACATGCTTGAATTAGGGATGATTAAGATCACCTAATTGAAAAAAAAGGGAAGTTTTCTGGCTAGAAATTTTAATTAGGTACTCAATCAGATTAGTCATTGCTCAGTACTATGTCTTTATTTCCATACTCTTATGCCATGTATTAATATGATTCCCTAGTTGCTAATGATGTTTCTCTATTTTTGTTAATTGAGGCAAAATAAAGATTTTTAACAGGATGAACCCGGTTCATCGATGTTGGTGACTGACAAGGTACGTTCTCATCTCCATACATGTATTAATTCAAGTACAGTCATACATGAGCAGGACTCTATCTATTTATGGTTCAAATCAAATTCTCGTACTTACCCAAATAATGAACCAGTTTCAACAAGCTCCGTCACATTAAATTAGCCTAGTTTTAGGGGGAAAGAAACGGTCTAATCAATGTCCAATCACTGACAGTCCTTCATCGAATAGTATCCTATTTGTGTTAATACACTTCTGTTATAATCACCCAGCCACAGGTTATAAATAGGCCATCATTATCCATTGTGAATAAAGCAATAGACGAACCCTGTTCAAGTCACTCAACACTCAAATCTCTACTGCCTTTTGCCCTCTCTTCTTTTTCTCTCAAAACTTTAATACCATGTCGTATGCTTCATCTAATTCTCAAAATCGTGACTATGATGAAGGAGTATATGAGTCTGATTCTCCACCGGTCTACATTTCTGAATCCTCTAAGACACCTGAAACCCCTGAACACCATGATGCCCCTGAACCCACACCAAACCCTACCCAGCCCCCGAACCCCATCGTGTCAAGGTTCTTGCACGTAAATCTGTGGCCTCAGGTTCACGAGCAAAGTTCATGGAAGATTTATTACAGGCTGAAGAAGAACCCAAACCAGATTCGTCCATTGAATTATTCAAATCGGCACATGAAGACGATGCACCGGTTCGTCCAGTGCTGAGAAAGGTAATATTGAAGTTACCTCTGTTTTAAATTCTGAAAACAGATTTGTGCTAGTGGGGTCTGTGGTGGATGTGGAAGTGCCAAGTAAGCAAAGAAAAAATAGGAAAGTTCTTGAGAACGAGGGAGATGCATGTGTGAGGGGATCTGGGAAGGATGGTTCCACACTTGAAATTTGTGGCCCCATTCTTGAAAATCTTGAAGATGATGTCGTAGTGATAGGGGGACCTAATGAAGTTGAGGAAGCTGCTGCTGGGTTAGAAAAGCTAATGAAGGAGATAGATGAACGCGTTTCTTCTGGGGAAGAAACTGGGGGACTCATACAACCCCAAGAAGAGAATGACTCCAAAGTCCATCAAGTCTAAAGCCTCAGTTTCCTCAAAGAAAAGGAAAACTGATGAGTCTGTTGGTGTACATGTTCCAAGGGTACGAGCTACGAGAAATACTATTCGAGAAGAAGAGGAGAAGATGGAAAAATCTCTACAAGAGAGCAAAAGAAAGAAGGCAGAGAAAGGGAAAGCAAAAGTGGGGGATCCTGTTGAGGCTATTGCTGATGATGAGGTGTTGGACTTGGTCCAACAAGAAGAGGAGGTTGATCTAGTGGTGATCAAGACACCCAAGCCCAAAATGGCTAAGACTTCCACAAAGAAGTCATCACATGTGTCTGCTACCACCGTGAGTACATCTACAAGGACAAGGTCTAATGTAAAGTCAAAGAAGAAAATTCAGATTGTTGAGAGGGATGATGATCCTGAATGGAGTGGAGATGAAGAGAATGAGGTTGGAGAAGTGTCGACTGGTAGAGTTGCCATGTTTGGCAAGAGACATATCTTGAAGGGAAAGTTACTGAAGGATTTGGAGGAGACGGGTATGAGGTACTTAGTGGATTTTTTGGCAGCGCAAGGCTTGAAAGACATGGTCCTTCGCATGGAAGGCAGGCTGGTCAGAAATGAGGTTGTGGAGTTCATGGGGAATGCAACTGTGATTGGAGAAGGGTTACATTATTGGTCAGGGTAGTTGAAGTATCCTTTGATGCTCAAGAATTGGGAGTCATTCTAGACATTCCATCTGAGGGCTATGACGACTATACAAGGCAGAGATGGCCTTGCTTGGATGAATGGCCTCAACACTCAACATCACCAGATTCTTTTGTGACAATGAAGAGGAGCCTGAACCCAGGGCTGTGTACAAAAGCAAGATGAAGCCTGAACACAAGTTGTTCTTTGAGTTTGTAATTAAATTTCTGCTGCCCAGACAAGAACGCAGGCACATTGCCAACTACATGGATCTAACACTCATGGAGTGCCTGTACAGAGGCAAGCAGATCAATTGGCCATCTTTAATCATCCAGCTTTTGGACAGAGTGGTGAATGG